>JAQQSB010001325.1:0-96499 GCA_029721515.1 Synanceia verrucosa
CCAACCCTGCATTCTGGGGGGACATTTTAAGGGATTTACTGCTGTAAAGAAACAACACTAGCTCCCCCTAGGAACTTCTAAATTTGAAAACCTAACAGTACTGTCATCTCACAGCAAGAAGGTCCCGGGTTGATTCCCCCCGGGGGGTTTCTGTGTTCTCTCCGGTACTCTGACTTCCTCCCCCCACCCAAAAAACATCATGGGGATTGGGTTTAAATTTGGGCCCAATTTAAATTTGACCGTAGGTGAAGGGATGGAGTGGTTGTCTGCTCATGTGTCCGGATAAACGGGAGACTTGTCCGGGGTGTACCCTGCCTTCCACCCAAGACAGCGGGGGATGGCTCCAGTCCCCAAATACAGCTTCAGTTGATGTATCAGCATTAATACCCCAATAATATAATATATGATACAATATGAACGGGAGCAGGTACTTTAAAATTTTGAAAAATTTGAAACAGTGTTGTATTGAAGCAACAGACCATTTGAAATGTTTTTTGGAATAATAATAATAATAGCTGGTTAATGAGTGCTTTACTTTAATTTGTTTACTTGATCCCATAACGGGATGGATCAGCTAGCTCAAAAGTTTTGTTTTCACTTTCTCAGGTGAAATGAGGCGGTCTTTGTTAAACACTTAGTTGTGCCGTTCTGTTCTAATCTGCTTTGATCTGTATTCTAATCTGCTTTGATCTGAATTCTAATCTGTTTGATCTGATTCTAATCTGCTTTGATCTGTACTGTATCTTCTATTTCATTTGCATTTTCAGTTCCCCGGCAAAGAATCTGATTGTAAAATCAAAAAGTCATTATTACACAAATGTATTTTTCATCCAAAATGATGCACACACACACACACACACACACACAAAAAAAGTCTAGTGCCCAGTGGCAGATTAACAACAGACAGAGAGTCTAAGCAGGTCATTTTTTACCCAGACAGGTGTAAATTTTAACCTCGTTTAAACTGAAAAAAAAGCTTGAACCTGTTTGCAGAGGGAATTTTTCCCAGGGGGCACAGAGGGGTAAGTAACCTTAACCTCATTTTTAACCAAATTCTTTTTATTAGTATGTAACAGAAAACTAATCGTAATTAGCCTACTTCTGGTCTTTGCCTTGACTGAAACATCTTAGGAAATTCCCTCCTTTATATATGAATAAAATTTTGTATCTGTGTTTATCAGCTAAGGGGACATGAAGACTAAACAGAAAAAAAATATGGTTTGTAGTGTATAGAAAAGTATGTCTTAATGATAATGAAGCATTTGTTAATCATGACTCAGCTATATTAACTATGCTCTTATTTTCATAACTACCAGAAGCTAGTGTTAGGATTTTGTGTATGCATTTAGTTTGATTGTAGCAAATTTTTTTATTAGCCTAAGTTTAAAAATCATATAACCGAGGCATCGTTTAAAAGATTTTTTTCAGCTGCAAAAAAAAGCTGAAACTGGAATTTTTTTTTTTTAAGGTAAAATTTTTCATCCACTGCCTGGTCTTTCTCACTCAGAGTGCATGGTAAAATTAAAAAGATTCTTCTCCAACTTTGTTAAGCCTGTACATTTCCTAAGCTTTTGTAACCAAAATTTTGTGCTCTTTGCATTATGTATCTCCAGGAGAAAAAGGGAAGTTTCAAAAGGGGAAAAAAGAGGTTCTGTTTTCCTAACATGATAGATGGGCCCCTGTTGAGATGTGAAATCATGCTTGTGCTATTTTTGATTTGTTTTAAGAAAGAGATGTTTACTAGGGGTTTTGTTATTATGATTTTTTTACTAGTTATGGTTTGTTTTAATTAAAAACCCTTATAACATTTTTTGTATTCAGTCTTACTTTTAGTTGTGAGGTTTATATTTTTTCTGAAAAATATGTTGAAATTTTTTATTATAATGAATAGTCGGGTGTGATTCATCCATTCCATCGGTATCGATTTATATTCCTATGACCCAAACTACACGATCTGTGCTTGGCAATTTGGGCCCTTCGGGACGACGTATCATCAAACATCTTTTTAAATGTAACCCATCGATTGTATCGATATAAAATAATGCATTGGACTTAAACACGGCAAACTATGGGTATTTTTTTTAAAAGCGTTAACGTTGCGCCCCCCCGGGAAACGCTTAAAAAACCCCAGCAGACAACACAACATGGCAGATGGGGGGAAACCCAGCAGTAAAATTTTTCGCCACAATTGCGGTCCTTTTGTGGAAACACTTTGGCTTTTGCAAAGAGGAGATGTTTTAAATAAGTCCCGCTGTTTGCAGGATATGAAAACCCCCAAGTAAATAAAACGGTATCTCCCAACCACCTACTAACCCTGGTTTTTTACAGAATGCCGACCCCCAGGCACCTCAGGCCTCACCCCGCTAGCATGTTTAGTCAGAGACGGGCCCAAAATTCAACTCCAAAAACATCGGGGAAACAATTCAAAGTTTATCTGAAAAGACATGGGCCCTACAGTGTGGTTGAAAACCCGGGGGTTCTGTGAAATGATTAAAACGTTGGAGCCAGGGACCAGTTTTGACCGACCATTTCCCGGAAAAAGGTTTTCTGCATTTACAACTTTTAAGACGATGAAGCCGCTTCTCAAGCTAAACGAGACATAACGACGGATGGCGGGAAATCATGCCAAACGGGTTGGCCCCCAAACCCCCATCACATTGATCGGGAGGGAAAAAAGAAGATTTTGTTCTGCAAACCAGAGTTTTAACTGAGGCCCATCTGGAAAAAAAAAGTGCGTTTGTAAAGCCTGAGGGGGGAAAACCCAGACAAAATCCCCAAAATCGAAAAACGCCGGGGTGATTGTGGGTGAAACCCCCAGTTCAGCCCACACATTACCTGCTTCACACACACTAAACCCTTGCCTCGCAAAAGGGGGTTTGGGGGGTGGACCTTTTCCCAGGTTGTTGGGGAGAGGCAAAAAAATTGTTGGATTTTTTCCCCGCAGCCCGACATGTCGCCCGGAAAAACAAAAGCTGATGGTTTCCCCAAAACATAAACTGATCCGGGACATAACCCCAAGATGGAACAGTTCATTCACATGCGAACGGGAACAACAGCCAGGTAATGGAACTCTGATGCCCAAGGATTGCGCAAGGGTGTGGGGTGGGCAAGGAGTGACACCAACATGGAGGACATTGTTCATTTGAGGGGTCCGTCAAATGGCAACCACGGGAGGGTTTGGGAAGACCGCCAATCCCTGAAATTGCCCTCTTCCCCAAACTGCGAAACACCTACAGCCACGTGAACCCCACTAAACCCTGGTTGCGGGAGATTAAGAGGGTGGGCTGATGACCTCCCACCCCACAGAGGCCCCCCAAGATGCTCTAAACATAGGTAAAATTTTGGGCTCTTTTAAATTTTAGTTACTGTAGAATTTTTTTGGGTTACTCAACTGATTTTAAAACACCCCTGCATTTTCAAGTTTTAATTTGAGTTGTTGAAACTTAAAAATATCGCAATATATTTATGTCAACGGCCAAAATGTTTTAAAAAAACATACTAAAGTTTAATCTACTGACTATTTTGTGCATGAGGAAGTGGTCATCAGTTCAAACAATTTAATAATAAATAATATTCTTTTTCTTTAAAAACAGCAGCGTTTGGGCTCACGATTTGAACTGCCCTACCTGGAAAAAGGGACAAAAAAGGTTCATAAACTGGTTCTTTAGGCAAACCACCAGGTAACACTTTTTTTCCCCCTTTCCTCTGCTCTGTTCTCTTCTCTCCTTTCAGTTTCCTCCTTCAACTCTCATCTGTTGTTTTATCTTTTTTTAATTTCTGTGTGTAGTCTTACAGAGCAGAAATTTTAAAGTTTCCCCATTCTTTATCCATAGATACAAGAATGGAAAGTCAGGAAAACGAGGGGGGCCAAGCACGTGTCAGGATTCAAAGGGAAAAGACCACAGGTGTTTTTTTGATAACAAAAAGATTGTTCTTGTTTTTTTATTTAAAGGAAATAGAAACACAACTATATTTTGAAAAAAAAACTCTTATGTTGGCTCCGTGGGGCCCCCCTGTAAAAGAAAGTTGGGTCGCTTTTTTAGATTTTTCCCGGAAAAAAAACCCCGGAAAAAAGCAGGGTATTGAGCAAAAAAATGCTGCATTTACTGAAAATGCCATGAAGTGGTGGAGAGTCAAAAAAAAACACTCCTTTCTTTTAACCCTTTCACCACCGTATTCCCCACCAGTGTCCCCGCAGGCAGTTTTTGTACAGCTGGCAATAGTAAGCACAGAGAAGTGTTCTAGCCCGATCATGTTGATCGTTGATATTTTTAAAAAAAAACTGTAGTCATTGAAAACTAGTTGGTGAGACTTTATCTTTTTTAAGGCACAGCTGTTTGTTTTTAAAAAGGGAGCTTGCAGGTTCAACCACTGCTCATTTAACCGAAAAATGTTAGTTGATTTATTTTTGATGTTAATGTTGTATTTTTATTTCTATGTTGAAAAAAAGCAAAAAGGGGCAGGTAACCTACTTTAAATTAACCTGAAGAGATGTTGGTTGCACTTTTTTTTTGACATGAATATTTGTCTTTTTATTTGAAAACAAAATCAAAATAAAGAAAAATCTACTGTTGAAAAAAAGTGGTTTCACTTTGCACTTCCCCCTATTGATTCAAGTGTTGGATGCACTTTGTTCAAATAAAATTGAATGATTTGATCAGTTTTGTTTACATGTTTGTTTCCCTATTTTTATACCTGACTGATTCCTTAAAAAAACAACAGGGAAACGGACACTTCACCTGCACGCCCAGTATCCAGGTATTTATTTCAGTCACACTGGTTGAATTTTTTTAACAAGTTACTGAATCATTTCAAGGGACTGAATTTTCCCCGATCAGATCATTCAAAAAGAATCAATATCGCCCCGAATCAAACGCAAACACAATCGGGGTAAATCAATCGTAAAAAGTCGTTACACCCCAATGAATAGTGTAAAAATAGTTTCATGGCAGACAAAGAACAGAGATTCACAGAGTACAGGAATTTTTATTCCTTTGGCTGGGGGATATTCCCTGGGCACACAAAACACTTTGAGGTCCAGTGGCCCCAGCCCTTTTTTTCACCAAATATCAACCAATGAGGGGGAAGAACTGATGACATCCAACACCCCCAAAACCAAGACAATGCCTAGTTAAAAATGACACTTGTCAGCATATAAGATTGAAAATAGCTGGAGGGGTTGGGGCCCCAAGCCTCATCTAGTTTTTTTTTAAGTCCCAAAACCCAGATCTGTAAATTACACTTTTTACTTGCTGAAATCATTAAAAGGGTTTCCATCTCCCCCATCTCTTCCTCTCATCTAAGACCCCCAAGGGAAAACAAGTGAAAGGTGAGCAATCGTCTTGGGAGTGACACTTGTTACCGGGTTTAATACTCTTTATAGGGAAAGGATTGAAAGGCCTTTTAAATAGTGGGCAAGAACTAGAATAAGTACCATCACCCAGGAAAATTGGGGGAAAAAACTGATAGTACCATTTGCCCTCCCGTGGGTAAAAAGGAAAAAACTCCAAATACCATTTGCCTGGGAGATATGGGGAAACACTAGGGAAAGTACCATCCACATTTAAAGGGGGGAAAAATAATCAAGTACCCTATAAGGGGAGATAAACCACCCCTTTTTTCCCAACAATTTTTTTCCCGTCAGCAGCCTTCAGAAATAATCCTTAGCTAACATGGTCATCTTATCTCAAGGAACTGAGCAACGGGCTAAAAATTTTCATGAACAGAGGGTACATGTTTCCAACATCTCCTCAACCAAAAACAATAAAACTATAAAACCATGTTCAGTTTAAAACTTTTTTAAAGATGTTGCCAACATGTGAAGAATTACTTACCCGCTGTGGGCCACTTGAAAATTCCCCCTGCAAGCAGAGATTCAAGCTTTTCACAGTTTAACAGCTGTAGAGTTAAAATTTACACTGCATGTCTGGTAAAACTGACCTGTTAGACCCCTGTCTGTTGTTAACTGGGCTGATCACTGGACACTAGACTGATTTTTGTGTGTGTGTGTGTGTGTATACATGATTATGCATTAAGATACATTAATGTGTAAAAATACTTATTGATTTTTGACAAAATTTGTTACTTTGGGGGCGGAACAATATGCAACTGATAATAGAAGGTCAGAAGATCAAAGGGAAATTTGAATACAGATCAAAGCAGAATAGAATAAAATCAAAACAGATTAGAATTCAGATCAAAGCAGAATGGAATACAGATCAAAGCAGGGGAATAGAAAAGATCAAAGAGATCAGAATAAGATCAAACAGGAGACCTCTGGGGCTTGAACCAGAGGGGGAAAATTCCGGGGAGTGCCCCGAGGCCCTTTTTGGGCAAGCCAAGAACGGGGTGGGCTGCTCAGGGTTTTTTTGGGACCCCATGGATTTGTCTTTGGGGGGATAAGACTGTTATGAGTTACATACATCTGACAGATTGCTGTCGGGGGTGTGTATTAAGACTGTTTTGAGTTCATACAGTGCCCCAAAAAAGTTCTGCCAGTGTGATTTCTGACCACTCGCGGGAAAATTTTTTGGGAACCTTTGGGGGAGAAGTAAATAATAATTTAACACTTTTGTTGTTTGTCAGTTTGTCTCAGTGTAAAAAAACAAAGGGGAATGAATTCCAAAGCTCTGAGTAGTGGTGGATAAAACAATGTAATTTTTAAATTTTCCAAAAAGCAGAAGGAGAGGTCAACCTGTCATTGAAGTCATGTGGGTTTTCATATTTTTTCCCCATACCGACATCTGAGCAAATAACACGTTTTTACATTATGGGCCTTGCATGCCTGTGTGGTCACAGGAATTATCAAAGGTGGAGGGCATATGGTCACAGGGGACTTACAAAAAATGACTGTGCTCATGTAGATTTAATCAATGATTTGATAAAAAAATTCAATTGATTGTGTTTCGATTTTTATAAAATATTTAATTAAATTTCAAATAAATGCACCCATTGTAGTTAATAATTAAAAAAAAAAACATAAGGATTATATTTCTAAATCCCAAAAAGAGAACATTAGTTGATTGAAATTAATATAAACAGGCTAAATTTTAATTGAAGGGGGGTTTTTTTAAAAATTATGTCCAAAATTTTCCCATCATCCCCCTCCCCCCATATTACAGTATTTGCAGTTAGTTTGTTAAGCTGGCTGATTCACCTTTGTAAATGCAGATATTACTTTTGTTTTTGCTCCTGTTTGAACATGGCAGTTTATGGAGTTCATTGTTTTTTTTGTTCTTTTGGTTCCCCCCTGGGTTGGGTGGCTGTCGTTTCTTGACCCAGGGCTGGGAAATTGCAGCCTGGTCCCCCGGTCAGGCAGGTGCTGTTAACCAGGGACAGATCACATTTAAGGTAAGATATACAGAAAGTTTAGGTTGGGGATAGATATCAAAAAAGTCTTGTCTCAATACCTGCATAAAAAAGATGTCAGTCAGAGCCAAAAGGATTGGAAAGGAGTAATCAATGGTCGATGGAAACTATTTTGATAATTGATTCTTTTTTCATTTTTAAAGTGGTTCACGGGTTTCCCAGTATTTAGCCTAAAAGATCCTTTTAAACCATTGCTGGTGCTAGTTTCCCCTTTTTTTTTAAAGTAAAGTTTCAAGCATCATTTTGTACCATAACCTTGGCCTACTTCCAGCTTTGGTCTGCTCTGATTGGACTCCTCCCAACAACAAAAAAACCCCTTAACCCAAACCAATTTCAGTTTAAAAAAAAACTTGTTAAAATGTTTCCCAACATGTGAATGTTAAGGTTACTTCCCCGTCTGTGGCGCCACTCGGGAAAATTCCCTCTGCAAGCAGAGTTTTAAAGCTTTTCTCATTTTAAACCTTTGTAAGTTCAAATTTACACTGCATGTCTGGTTAAAAACTGACCTGCTTAGACTCTCTGTCTGTTTGTTAACTGGACGGTCACTGGACACTAGACTGATGTGTGTGTGTGTGTGTGTGTGTATACATGTTTCTTTAAAAGATATTTTTAATTTTAAAAATAATGCATTTATTGATTTTGACCAATACTTAGTTACTTTGCGGTTGCCCAGGAGGTAACCAAATATGTGATAAAAACTAGAAGGTACAGTACAGTCAAAACAGATTAGAATACAGATCAAACAGATTAGAATACAGATCAAAGCAGATTAGAACAGAGCAGACTGCTAAGTGTTTAACAGAAGAATACGCTGCTCATTTCACTTTGAAAGTGAAGACAAAACTTTTAGACTTTATTGGGATCATCAGTTATGAAGGCATCAAGTAAGTACACAAATACAAGTAAACACTCATTAACCAGCTATTGTATTATTATTACCAAAACACATTTCATACAATGGTCTGTTAGCTGTCAATACAGCACTGTTCTAAAATTCTCAAATTTTAAAGTTGCCTGCTGCAGTTCATATTACTATCATATATTATATTATTGGAGTATTACTGCTGATACATCAACTTATGTAAGCTGTATTGGGGCTAGGAGTCTATCCAGCTGCAGTGATTCTCACAGAAATTGTCCTAACTTTTGCAAGCTCATTGCTGGGGTCAATGTTGCTGCCCTACTCTCATTAGTGGCAAGCAGGGTCTCAGCCAACAATACTGTCTCAGTAGGCTGAGCATCACACTCAGCAGCTGAGGCTATTCAGCTTACGACATGGAATGAAGAAATTGCTGTCTCATTACAGTAATAATCACAAGCCTTGACGTCACTTAACAGCTACACATTTCCTACTGTGTTACAATACCGGGATTTGGGCATCCGTCATGCTTATGGCTTTATTATTTAGCTCCAATGAGGAGTCTCCCTATTTCAAATCTTCTTTTGAGAGAATGACTGCTTGGAGAGCATGGCAATCACATACCCAGGCTTACAGAAGCTTTTAGGACTATCCTCCTCAGATCTTCCTGGTTCTATTTTATTAAAGCTGAAAAAAAAACTGTTAGAAAAATATATAGATAACATTGCACATTTATTCAGTGAACATAATGGGAATCATCATAATACTGATTGTTTACTGAGTGATACCTTACCTGATTTACTTTCAGAGTAGGGGCTGCTAACTCTCAAATGTTTCAATGTCCTCTTCAGTCACCTTGAAGGATTTCACTGAACTCTGCTCTGACAGGTTGTGCAGCAAGGCTTCAGTAACATCAGGTATGTCCGTTCCATGAGCTACCAGCCTGTCGACCCAAGATTGCACCAGTGCTCCTCCAACGCCCGTCTGGAGCACCTTTCCTGTGATGCCTCTAGTAAAATTCCAGGTCACAGACTTGGGGAAACCCATTGCTATGAAGGCACTGTGGATACTTAGAAATGAAGGAGACCTGGGGATGGCGGGAGGAGAAAAAGATAAGAGAGGTTGAATGTTGAGGTAGAATTCAGTGAAAAAGTAGTGACAGTGAGTGAGTGTAAATATGGGGTATTTTTGTCTTTCTCATGTTTTACTGATGGAGTTATAAAATTCTGACCAATCAATGGCAGTCTAAAGTTGTTGCTCATGACAAAACCTTGTTGTGGTATTGGGAAGTTGGCCCATCAGACACCAGGTGGACATGTTTTACCTGTGGGGTGACTGGATTTTATATGCTGCCACACTGGATCAAGGTGTGCCGCATTCGCTACAGCATCGTGCTTTAGACTACTGGATACCCAGTGGCAAAGGCTTCCGGCTGTCCCTCACTCACATACTGGACACCACAAGTAACCTGTTTGTGACCTCCACCAAAGTGAGTGTCCTTTATTTCAGTGCTCCACTTGCCACAGTTGTAACTTTCACTGTAGTCAAAATACTAACTCCTTCATCTCCACCAATCTCTCTTTCAGCCGCCCTGATCTCTCTGAACTGGTGTGCTATGTTGAAGAAGGTGAACCTTGAAAGCGTGGCAGGTGGGTTCTTTGTTTGCTCCGCCAGTTTTTCTAGGCTGGCGCTATCGTTTTCAGAAGTGGTGTGCTTGCCCTTCAACCTCCAGTACCATCAGGAGATTTTTTTTTTCCAGTATGGTGATGTTTTGTCACCCCTCATTCCATCTCACCATGTTGTTCTTTGTGGCTGGGTTCTGATCACAACTGGCAATGGGCTGTCTTTGCAGGTGTTACTGACGGTTCTTGTGTTGTGGCGTCTGTTCTGTGTAACCTTCCTTTTGTCTGCCAGCTTCCTTTGGCTGTCTGTGATGCAGCCCTGCATTCACTTTGCTTCAAGGCGTTTATTTTTTTCTCAGATTGTCCCGAGCTCCTTGTTTTCTTCTCGAGCTTTGTCAGTGTGATCTTCAGTTTTTAGTTAGAAAGGTTTTCCTTTGTGGACATTGTTCTTTTAGGTGTTGTCCTTGGACCAGAGAGGTGATTGTGTTGCATCACTGTAGTTACTGAGTTCCTCCGAGTTGATGGCGTGTCCTCCTGGAAGAAGAGTGAGACAGTGATTGAGTAAGACAAAGTGTGATTGACTGAGGTGAGTCAGAGAGTGAGTGAGTGACTGAGTAAGAAAGTGAGTCAGTGAGTGAGTGAAAAGAGACAGGAATGACAGTGATGGAGAGGGCAGCAAGTGAGTGATGGATAGGTTGATTGGGTGAGATGCTGAGACATGCAAAAACTAATAACACCTTATTATAGAAGTTGTTCACCAATCCTGTCATTTTTAGGTCCCTGGGCTGTAGCACTGGTCTGGGCTGTAGGAGTTGGTCATCTGTGCGGAGACATCAGATGGGGGCTGTCGTTGAGAATTGTCTGGAGGCATTTTTCTTGCTTCTTGCACCTCTTTGAGTTTTCATTTCCACTTTGCTCTTTGTTTTTTTTGCTGTTTAGCAAGTTAGCTCTCAATGGGCTTTGAGTCCTTCTCCTTTCTCTTTTGTACCTGCATGTATTACAGAATATCAAATAATTCTTCAGCCAACACATTCCTTACAATTGAATTGCAACTTTATGTGTTTTCTTCTCCCAAATCTCTCTCTCTCTCTCTCTCTCTCACACACACACACACACACACAGTGACCTCCACCTCCATCGCTCTTATCTGTGATGTGTTTATGGACCCCAGAGAAGAAAAAGAAATCCATAAAACTTAGCTCTAGATGTGAAAACACTCAGATTTTGTGGATGAAGTTCTCTATATAGCAATGTAAATAAAAGGTTATGAGTATCTAAACATGATATGAGTTGGATAAAATTTGTCCTCAAATGAAAAAGATGAATTTTGATCCTTTTTGACCCCCTAGGCATTATGCTGTCTCCACTAGAGTTACAAGTGAGTTGTTTTAAAGTGAAATTCTATCATGGAGCCACATTGCCATCCTGAGTGGACAATGAAGGTAAACCTTCCATATAATCTTTTGATATTTCATCTGTGAACTTTATGCAAAGCTGTGTTCAAAGTTAATAACTTAGTAATTATAATCTATTATTTCTTTGTTAGCATAGTTGAATTAATCCTATGTTTAATCTTGTTTAGTTTGGTAAACTACATAATGAGATGCATTACATCTTAAAAGTTATGTGATAATAATCTGCTTATAACATTTGCTGGCTTGAGGTGATTATCAAATGTCTCATCACGTGCTTAACACTAGGGTAATAATTTGTTTGGTTTATAGTGGGAAGTGAATATGTGATTCATAGGATTAACTTAGTAGATTATATTCCAATTCACTTACATGATTAAAAGTGAAGAAAGAGAGGAAAGGATCGATTTGACTCCTCCCAATTCCACCACTTCTCAAGGAAATAATGAAAACCAAAAATCTCCAGACTTCCAGTTGTCTTTTTAGCTGTTGTCTTTCGTTTTCGGTCTTCATCTGTGTCTCATTAGTTTCTTTTTTTTATTCTCAAGCTCTCTGTTATTTGGTTCTGTCATCGTGTTAATTTTTAACATCTGATCAGTCAAAGTTTAGTCTAAAAGCAACAGTGCTTTCATTTCAATGTTTTCATTTCTTTTATTTGGAGTTAACGTTAAGGCGATACCCTTCTGTGTGAGATTTAATGAATGTATTATCTGAGATAATTTTATGCGACACCATCTGCCATCGAAAGCCAGTCAGCGTCCAGCCATCGCCATACAATGTGCGACCGAAGTCTCTCCGATTGACCAATAGGCCAGCTGATCAGCGACAACCCAGCTCGCTCTACGTTTCCACCCTGCCCGACAGTCTTAACCTCCAGTCTGGACTGTGAATCCAAGAAGCACCAGAGCCCACTAAGCTGCGCTTCTGGACCTGCCTGGAAACCAGGAAAACCTGCACAAAGTAGGGCAGCTTCGACCTTTTTTGCTGATTCTTGAATTGGTGTCACTCAAAGTAAAAATATCCACTTAATTTTTAACAGTAACAGTGAATTACCTCTAGAAAAGAATTAACTTCTTCCCTTAACACTACACACACACACACACACACACACACACACACACATATATGAAACAAATGCATAAAATTCCTGATTCAGAGTTTTATGATCTTATGATATCAGGACTGATCGATCAAATAAGCTTAAACCTTTGATAAAAGAGATGGTTCCCCTGATTCCAACGAGCAAATCGCTGATTAATAATTAATAGTTAGTTCTGTTATTGTGATTGAAGTAATTGATAATTCATTTATTAAAGCTACAATTCATGGAAGTTGAAAAAGAGCTAGCAAGATTTGAAGAAGTAACCTCCTCCTCAGCCTCCCACTTACCTCCACACTCTCCTCCATCAGTGCTCCGAGTCCAAAGCTCCACCCCTTCAAACTTGAACAGTAGCATTCCAGCAGGGAGAGGAGAGCTGTTATACTACATCACCACAGCTGTAAAGTCCCGTTCAAAGCCAATATATCAACGTCATTTTGTCACCTTTATAATGCAGACAGTGATGATTATGACTGTGTACAATATGGTCAAAATGTCATATCCTATAACCTCTTCAATACAAGCCACACCTACGACCAGCTTACACCCACAGAGAAGCGCGTTAGCATCAGGCTAATACGGCGCTACAACAGTAGCTAAGTTAGCAAACATCACATATTTCATGAAAATAATAACTCCTCCCTAAGCTAAACAAATAATTACCTGTCCAACAGGACGAAAAGTAACTTCTGCATCACTTTTCCAGTCCTTCAGATGTCTCAGTGTCTCCACCCGATGTTCACTCTGGTTTGTCCTCTTAGCACATCCAGAGTTTTGTCTTTCCAGTCTTTTCTTCCTCCCTCTTTCTTCTCTTTGTTCTGTTTAGCATGATGGAGTCGTCAGTCAAGTAACACTGAAGTGGTATTTTTGGCTGCATTTTCTCTGACATTGTTCCCTACAGAAGGGATTTCCCTGCTATCTCTGTGTATTTCTGCCCAGATGAACTGTGTGTTTGATATTTCCAGCAACAGGCAGGAGGAGGGAGGGACATGAGCAGGATGACACATGATTGGTTCTCTCATCTGCAGCTCTGAGTGTCAGTTGATTGGTCAGAGTTTTACAGTCCTGTAGCTGCCACAGAGGTCTGATTCTTTCCCTTCCTTTTTCTGAACACATCATGTATTGACTGCTCTCAGGGTAGAAGGAGCATTTCACCCAGTAGAACAAAAAGTGTTTCTGAACAGCATCATGGATTGCAGCTTTAAAATCTAAAAGAAGTGTGGTTTATGCTACGTCACACATTTTCAACATTCAACTTTTAAGAAATTGAATTAAATTAGTACATTCATATTTTTCAAAGTTTATTCTACTTCACCTTCCCAAAACATTCAACCCAGCATTGCAGATTAGCTTAAGCTAAGCAGCATTCAGCATGAGCAGCGTAGCTTCAGCTGACAGTATTCCCACACATTTCAGTAGGAAATGCATATTTTGAGTTGTTTACTGTATTAGTTCTTGGGTATGAGTGGCACTCTGGGTTTATTTGCATAACCTGGGAATAAATCTTCCAGTCAAATCTGTTATTACTATGTCCAAATTCTCAGAAGGCGTCAATGGATTCTACATCTGTATGGGTGGATGAGTTTTGCTGCAGGAGATGACATGTTTGATTTATAATATGTATATGTTAGCGGAGAGCAGGAAGATGTGCAAGACAAGCAAGAGGGATGCATTACATCCCATACATACAGCTTTTCAATTCCAATTCTTCTGCCTCTGTTAAGCCTGGTTTATGATTCTGCGTCGCGGCGGCGGCGTAGCTACTCGTCGACGCCAGACCCCTCACAGTGGACCCTATGCCGGCCACAATGGCGCGCTCCAAAAAATCCTGACTACTGGCGTCAGCGTCAGCGGCGTTGAGACCTGACGGCAGGACTGTGATTGGGCCGCTCAGGCGTAATTTCCGGTTGCTTTTCGGTCCAACAGCTCAACAACACACGCTATTTGTGGAGCAACACGGCCGATGCAGGAATAGTCGGACAGACCACCTCCTCAAACGCCTTCTATGCTTCAACATTTGTAGCAACAGCATTTCTTTTTCAATTTAATGAGCTCCATCTCCAGAAACACCCGCTCCATCTCAGTTGTCATTGTTTACTGTCGGAAGAAAACCAAGGAATCCGTATGAGCCCCAGAGAAGCCACACACAAGAGACAGCCACACACCCCTCTAGCAGCTTGGCGGTGAATTGAAGAGCAACCACGTTCCCCTCGGCCTTAGAAACCGAATGCTCAACAGCGACGCCCGTCCCGGGTCTCTGCCGTCGCCCAGCATGACGCTCAAGCATAAACCAGGCTTTACTGTTGTTGTTAGTTGTAGTTGATTATTTTGTGTAAATTAATCAATGAAATTGTTGTGTTTGGGTTTTTGTAGAAAGTGGATTATGACAATTGAGAGCTGACCTTGCGGAAAAAGGAAGATTAAAACTTGATTAACGATTTAGTTGTTTGTGATTGAATGATGTATTATAAATGCCAGTTTAGTAGAAGCTTTACTCAAGTATCATTTACAGTTAGTAGTAAGAAATCCTTATGATTATTTTACTGTTGTTATGATTTTATTCAGTATCCTTGACAAGTATTAGTGAGAAATTGTTGTGATGTGTGTTAGTTTTAGCTAATTATGTATCAGAGCTACCATGCACACATGGAAAGTTTGAATACTGCAACCATCAAACTCAGTTCACCAAATTGGCCCACGAGATGGAGCCAAGTTCATTTGTGGTGGACCAGGAGTAGGTGGAGCATGAGTGGGTGGACCAGGAGATTGGGTGGAGCATGAGTCGGTGGACCAGGAGTGGGTGGATCATGAGTGAGTGCAGTAGAAGTAGGTGGAGCAACGGTGGCGTAGTTAAGTCCCACGCCTCTCAGAATGACCTTCACAATGGTCAGGTGAGAGCTTTGTTTCAGTCTCACAACCAGTCTGACGGAGAAGGAAACTTGTCCCTGTAAGACAGCTGCAGTCTTACAAGAGTGGAGTGTATCGTCTCCTCAGGTGGAGACAATCAGAGACCAGAATCAAGAATTTTCTTTTTCCTTAGGG
This sequence comes from Synanceia verrucosa, assembly GCA_029721515.1. Lineage (NCBI taxonomy): Eukaryota > Metazoa > Chordata > Actinopteri > Perciformes > Synanceiidae > Synanceia > Synanceia verrucosa. Next base: position 15,403 of record JAQQSB010001325.1, read on the forward strand.
TCAGTAAGCTCCTGCAGAGGGAACTCAGCTCAATACTGCAGGAAATGACTACAAGAGCAGTGAACAACTAGTCAGTGGAGGCAGACAGGCTGATGAGTGCACAGAAAGAAGCTGACAGGGATCACTGAGCACAAAAGCACGCTCCCTGTGAGCACATGAATAATCAGTCATTCATTTGTATAACATCAGTATTTATAATCAATAACTCTAAGTTACTGATTCACACAGACACCATCCAGTTTTTGTGGAAACAGGGGAGAAAACTTGCAGATTTGATATGATAGGGTCTCTTAACCTAAGGCAGCTCTTGAGATTCTTGGACCTCGTGTCCAGTGATTCAATTTGCTTTATAGACACACACAAATCAAATAACCAACTTCTTTATCAAACTAGATGTTTCTTTGACAAACTACATTGACTAAACTACGAACAGAAACTATTTCACTACATTGTAGCATAAATAGTGTAAGAGCAGATTAGTCAATCATTCATTAATATCAAATTATGTATTTATAAACAATAGATTTAAGTTGATCATAAACCAAAAATTACCTTTTAATAGTAGAAATTATCAGAGCGCCACCCAGTTTTGCTAAACAGGAAAACTTGTGGGTGACACATTAATTAATAGAATCTCTTAATCTCAGGGTGCTTCACGGGGAGTTCTTGACCCTAGTGTTACAAGTGATTCAATTACTTTTATATACACACAAATCAAATAACCAAGTTTCTTTATAAATGAGATGTTTATTTGACAAACTATAATCAGACTACTACTGTCACAGAAAATAACTAATAATAAATGATTAGTTTGTGTCAGGTTCTAAAGGCAAAAGACATTTATCAATAACAGACAGGAGGCGGCAAATGTTTTTAGAAACTTGCAAGGAGAGCAAGAGAAGGCTCACAGACTTCTCACTACTCTAAGAGTCCTTCTCTGTGCTTCCTTTCTTTTTATTCTGTAGGAAGGCCCTAGATACAACCAATGGAAAGCTGAGTAAAGGGAGGGGTTTGAGTCAGCCTTCTCCAGTTCTAATATGTATGCCCTTATATGTGTATTTTTGTTAGCATATCTCTGGTCTTCAGCAAAAGTATAAACCGGTTCTTCTGTCCTCTGATCTTACAGGCAGCTTCTGTTTCCCTGTTGTCCAAGTGTCTTTGTGGATCCATCTTCCTTTGTCGCTGCATCTCTGAAGCTTCTCTCTTTCTCACAGCAACTGTTAAGACACTTGCCTACAAACAACGTAGCAAGCTTTGCAAGCAAAGCAACAGTAATTACAAGCATGATTACTGTCTAGTTTTTTAGATCAGTGAAGGATTACATGAGATAACTTATGTACAATTTCCAACATTTCCCTCCTGTTTATCACATTAATCCTTCCACTCTCACATCCCGTCTATACCACTCCTCACGGTTTTCAGTACAGAGTTCATATAAAGGAAGCGAATTGAACAGTTTTTGTCTGTCTTATTTTAATTATTTTTATGGTATTCAATTCTAGATTACTCAAATTAATGCTAGCACACTCAGAGAGTCAGTTAGGTTAAAGTCATTAGAGTGAGGCTACTCCATGTCTGCACCAGTCTCTTCCTCATTCAGTGCTTCTGCGTCATCATACTCGTTGGCCTGAGTAGCTAGTAAAAGGGATACAGTTGTTGATAATGTGCTCATGTTGTACTGGGGCGATGGCGGTATTAATCGAGGCGCTGAAAATAAGGCTCTGATGCAAGGGATGCAACAACATCCACACAGGGTCAACAGAGCAGCAAACACTGCCACAGAACATCCAAGAAGCGATTGTACCAGCGTGCTTGTATTTTCCAAACATGTTCATCCAGCTTCATCCCACAGAGATGTATCACTACCCCAGAATGCTCCTTCATCTTAGTATTCAGCGTTCGTAATCCCTCTAAGCAATAGTCAGACTTCCATCTGGAACTGTATTATTTGGTATGAAAGTACAGCACTGATCACCAAACATGGAGCATACGCCTCCTCTCTCTGCTAACATGTCCCACTGCTATCTTGGGGTTCTGAAATGCCATAAGTGGCTGTGGCAGATAACTGCTGATGTACCGCTTCAAAACCTTTCTGAGTCAATTCCTAGGCGATTACATTGTAATGGATGTAATTTATTCTGTCAACATTCTTGTTAGTGGTACACCACCAACAGAGAATACTCTCAAATCCTGCAGCAACTTGATCTCTGCCAGTTTGTATTCGTCAAGGAACACACCTCTTGGTACCCTATTGCATCTATATATGTTGGGTGCATCATCAGTCCATTCCACAGTAGATCGTCTAGTGCGTCTTAGGTCTTCCTGGGGACCTATATTTTTGACCTTGCACCCAATTTCTTTCCACTGATGTGGGGATTACATTTACAGGTAGTAAAAAGTGAAACTAAACTGCACCGTCCAGAAGCATTGGTGGGAATGACATCATACAAAGTTGATCTAGCCCACACCACACACCAGAGGTCCGCTCTACTTACTGGTACAAAGGAATGGTTAGTAACATGAATTGTGCTACAATAGTCTTCTGGTACTTTGTACCTAGTTTTGTGATTGCTTCACTGTAAGATTCACACATGTGAGAAATTTTGCATAGCCACTGTACTGTGAAACAACTTGGGCCAGAGTTTCTTTTGGGCTGGGGAACTGCAGGAAATATTTCATCTTAAACTAGTTAAATTAGAGTCTGTCATTACACTGTTGTTCATTACAGTTATAACATAATCTGGTGGAACAGCAGCTACTGTTACCTTCGAGTATAGGTCTTGGTCCCATACATACCCACACAGTCTTGTCTCACACTGCCTGCAGCCTGCTCCAGCCATTAATAGCCAATTGTTTAGTATGTCCTGTTATTCCTCCTTTAATGGAACACTTCAACCACAGTGGAGTCATTTTAAGTCAGTACTATATTCTCCTCTACTTGGTTTGGTGTCTTATAATTTCTTCACTGACTTTCAGGTCTACCCAGACTCTACACGTCTGAGTCCACCCTATTATCAGACTTTGATTCACCTCCCTATCCCGAGGTCTTCAGCTCAAAATGACTCTCTTACAATGGGTCAAAGTGGATCCAAAGTAGATCTTTCTACAGCTATCTTTGAGTGCTTGGGTTTGGTGTGGTTAACAGTACCTGGTAGGGTCCCTCCCACTTTGGTTCATTCCAATGCTTTTTCTTTTATACTGCGAATCAGCACCCAGTCTCCTGAGTGACACTAAGTCTTCCTGCTGCCGAGGAACATAGAGTGGAGACTCATCAGTTTCACTTTGTTGTTTTCTAGCATCTTCCTCATGTAATCTGCTAGAGTTTGCTCTTCTCCAGTTTCCCAATTTGTAGTAAACCATGGTTATTCTGTATGGTCTCCCAAACAGTACACCTCATATGGTGTTAGACCTGTCTTACCGGTGATATTCATATACATTTTCACTAGATCAAGGCATCCTACCGCATGACCTACCTGTTTCAGCCCATACATTTCTTTAGCCTATTTTTATCGTGCCATTTGTCCTTTCTACAAGCCCCTGCACTTTGTGGATGATAAGCACAGTGATTTTTTAAATCCTAATTTTGAACATTTTACCTATGTTACTTATTATCTGATTCACAAAAAATGTGTGCCATTATCACTGTAGATCCGGCTCTGGAATGCCATATCTGGGTACTCATTTCTCTACATAATGCTTTTGGCTACAGTTAGTGCATCTGGATGACTTGTTGGAAATATTTCTACCCATTTTGAAAACGCATCTACAATCACTAGGCAATATTTCTTCCCTTCATTTATTTAGTTCAATAAAATCCATATGTATATGACCTGAAATGGATATTGTGGGGGTAGGAAACATTGCCCCCTTACCTGTGCCTTAAATTTTACCTTGAGCATTATGCCGTTGCACATGTTAAACAAGCTCCTACAAAAATTTTTTGAGTATAGATTAAAAGCCATAGGTAGTGTATTTAGTTTGTACCTGTGTCACCATCCCTCCTGTTGAGACATGTGTCAAACCATGGCTCAATATAGCAGCCCCCATTTTATATAGGTTTTTGGAAGGATTATGTGGCTTCCCCTTGTGGTCATACATAAATGTCATCCTTGATTGTAGCCCCTTTGCTTTTCCATTGCTTAAGTTCTGCCTCAGGACTTTTGCTGTTTGCATGTCCCGTGTAGTGCGTTTTTAGACAAATGTTGTTGAGTCTCAAATGTCATTTATCTGTGCTTGCCTCATCGCTGCTTCTTTTGCTGTCCTATCCGCCAAAGGCGTTGCCTTTTGAGATAGGATCTTGCCCTGACGATATGAGCCTGGGCAACTTGCCCATATGTGCTTGAGTTTCTTTGGTAATTTTACTGCCCCCAACAGTTCAGTAAGCAATTCAGCGTGTGTCACTGGTTTCCCTAGTAGATGTCACCATGCCTCCTGTGTTTTCCAGTAGCCAGCAAAGATGGTGTGCCTGTAGCAAAAGCATACTGACTATCTGTATATATGGTTACTATTTTCACTTTCATTAATTTACAGGCTTCCCGTGAGCGCCAACTTCAGCTCTGCTGCTTGCGCTGACATGGAGCAAACTAGGCAATGGTTCTGCTTTCAATACAGTTGTTGCAGTAACTACAGCATATCCTGTTTTTGTCTTGCCCAGTTCATCTTTTTTTAGAAGAGCTTAGTCTACAAATAGTACTTCTCCTTCCAGTAAGGGAACATCCTGACAAGAATACTTCTCTACTCTTTGCGGTTTTCTCTGCTTCCAAAGCTTGACAGTCATGTTTTCACCATCATCAGGGAGTGGTATTAATGTGGCTGGATTGTAACACCTGTACATCTTTCAATAGTCAAATGGTGGCTGTGACAGAAGAGTAGCCATGCATGACAAGTGTCTCGCGGGGAGAATAAGAATATCATATTTGTCTGTAATAACAGTGCTGAGGACTGCATGTGGTACTTTCAATGTTAGTGGGTGAAATAGTACTTATTCCTGCACTACTCTCCACAGCTAATGAGGCTGCTACCACAGCTCTTACACAGTGTGGTAGATGCGCATGCTACTGCATCCATTTTAGATGCACTGGCCACTGGCCTCATTTACCACCATGTTGTTGCATAAGCAGAGATGTCATAAAATGTCCTTTGCAGTCCAACTGTTTGCACAAAGAGATTTGTTGTAATCTGGTAATGCTAGTGTTGAGGGTTGATACTAGAGCTTGCTTTATATCACAAAATGCCTTTTCTGCCTTCTGATGTCCACTCAAATGTGAGGACATTTTCAAAATCATTTTGCTACATTATTGTTTGCAAAGGGCTCACTATCTCTGCATAGTGGGAACCCAACTTCTGCAGTAGTTTTGTCAACCCTAAGAATGACATCATCTGTTTCTTTGTTGTCGGTTTGGTGCCCTGCAATACGGCTACTTTTCTACTCTCAATATAGTTAGATCCTCCTGCACTGAGAATGTGCCCTAGATATTTTACTTGTTGTTGAAGCATTTCTTTAGCCTATTTTTATATCGTTGCCATTTTTGTCCTTTCTACAAGCCCACTGCACTTTGTGGATGATCAAGCACAGTGATTTTTTAAATCTATTTTGAACATTTTACCTATGTTACTTATTATCTGATTCACAAAATGTGGTACTTGCCATTATCACTGTAGATCCGCTCTGGAATGCCATATCTGGGTACTATTTCTCTACATAATGCTTTGGCTACAGTTAGTGCATCTGGATGACTCTCCACAGCTAATGAGGCTGCTACCACAGCTCTTACACCCAGTGTGGTAGTGCGCATGCTACTGCATCCATTTTTAGATGAATAGTAAGCCACTGGCCTCATTTTACCACCATGTTGTTGCATAAGCAGGAGATGTCATAAAATGTCCTTTGCAGTCAACTGTTTGCACAAAGGATTTGTTGTAATCTGGTAATGCTAGTGTTGAGGTTGATACTAGAACTTGCTTTATATCACAAAATGCCTTTTCTAGCTTCTGATGTCCACTCCAAATGTAGAGGGACATTTTCAAATCATTTTTGTACATTGGCCATTGTTTGCAAAGGGCTCACTATCTCTGCATAATTGGGAACCCAACTTCTGCAGTAGTTTCTATCCAACCCTAAGAATGACATCATCTGTTTCTTTGTTGTCGGTTTGAATGGTGCCTGCAATACGGCTGCTTTTCTACTCTCCAATATAGTTCGTCCTCCTGCACTGAGAATGTGCCCTAGATATTTTACTTTGTTGTTGACATTTCTTTTAGCCTATTTTTTATCGGTGCCTATTTTCTGCTGCCTTTCTACAAGCCCCCTGCACTTTGTGGATGATAAGCACAGTGATTTTTAAATCTATTTTGAACATTTTACCTATGTTACTTATTATCTGATTCACAAAATGAATGACATCATCTGTTTCTTTGTTGTCGGTTTTGGTGCCTGCAATCTGGCTGCTTTCTACTCTCAATATAGTTCGTCCTCCTGCACTGAGAATGTACCTAGATATTTTACTTGTTGTTGACATAACTGCAACTTGCTTTTACTGACTTTATGATCTTGTTTCAGCTAAATGTTTTAACAGCAATAGAATCCAGCTAAACATGTTTGTTCGTCTGGTTGAGATTTCTTATCTGTCCTCCGGGACTTAACAGTCCTCTATCTGTTTAGACCAGTTTCCTACCGTTCCTGCTGATCTAGTCGTTGGTTTGGGTGTGTAGTGACACATACGGTGGCGGTGGCGCTTGGTGGGGTGTGGTCAGAGTGTTTTGGTACCGCGCCTGTAGATATGTCTGGATACAGCCTAGGTATGGCAGTTAACGGCTCTGCCTCATTTTCACTACTTGCTTCTCCTACTTGATTTCTCTAGCACTCTCCCCTCTTGGTCCTGTCTCATTTATCTTCCTGTCGTGCAACTAACAGTTGCTTTTGTGACTTTCTAACTTCTCTCTTTCTCTTCTTTCCTTCTCCTTTCTTTGGCTTTCCCTTGGCCTTCTTTTGAATATCTTCCTGTAGTTTAGTTAAGGCCTTAGTGTTTAACTGTCCTGTATAACCAAACTGTTGTTGCCACAATTGTAGAAATTGGACATGATCTGGTCCTTTAAACTTGCGTACTTTCCAGTCATTACTCTCCAACCCCTCAAAGGATCTGTTTAGTATTACTCTGTCCCATTTTAATCTCTGTTTTGGTTCAGTCTTATGCACCTAGGGTGTCCTACAGACTGAATTTCTCTTCAGTAAGGCAGCAGTTTTAATTAACCTCCAGAGGCAATTCTCACTTCAACTCTCTACTGAGAGTGGAGAATTCTTGCCTGTGCTTCCTCTGAGGCCCACCGTTTGATCCTTACTGTTTTAGTATGGAAGAATTCCTAGTGGAATTACCTTCCCATTCACTCACACATTCACTGGAGTCACTCCCGTTATTTATTTACCTGCCAGTGCCTAGGATATTCAGGGTTTACTTTCCTCTGCAGTATTATCAGGTCTAGTCACCTATTTAGGTACTATTCTTTTAATTTAACACGACTATTATCAGGCGTCGTAACCTACTACTAATTCTGTACCTATTTTACTCCGGACGTGACTCCTTCAGTTTTACTTTTCCCCTTTTAAAGGAAAAGTATGCTCACCAATTCGATCTCGCTGTCGGAATCCGTCAGCCGTCCGGACCCCAGGCTGACGGGAGGAGGCCAGCTCCCGAGGAAAGGGTCTAGGTTGCGACGTGTACGGTCTTAAGCTGTCGTCTTACCCGTCCTCTGGAATCGATCAGGCAGTATTGGGATCGGACGAGCCCCCAAAGAAATGTCCAGGTTCTAAAAGGCAAAAGACATTTATCCAATAACAGACAGGAGGCGGCAAATGATTTTTAAGAAACTTTTACCAAAGGAGAGCAAGAGAAGGCTCACAGACTTCTCACTACTCTAAAGTCCCCTTCTCTGTGCTTCCCTTTCTTTTTTATTCTGTGGAAGGCCCTGGAGATACAACCAATGCCAGAGAGCTGAGTAAAGGGGAGGGGTTTTGAGGTCAGCCTTCTCCAGTTCTAATATGTATGCCCTTATATGTGTATTTTTGTTAGCATATCTCTCGTCTTCAGCAAAAGTATAAACCGGTTTCTTCTGTCCTGCGGTCTTACAGGCAGCTTCTGTTTCCCTGTTGTCAGTGTCTTGTGGATCCATCTTCCTTTGTACGCTGCATCTCTGAAGGCTTCCCTCTTTCTCATAGCAACTGTTAAGATCACTTGTACAACAACAGCAAGCTTTGCAAGCAAAGCCAACATTAATTACAAGCACTTGATTGTCTAGTTTTTTAGATCAGTGAAGGGGATTACATGAGATAACTTATGTACAATTTCCAACAGTTTGACAAAACTAAATGACCAGGCTACTAACAGAAATAATAAAATAGAAAATAAAAAGCTTAGAATAAAGGAAGATTGATGGAAGATACATGACATTGACTCACTGCTGACAAAAATGGAATGAATGATTAAACAAAGGCAAAGTTCAAAGGATGGAGTATCTGATTTAATTAATTCAATGTGACCAGTTAGAATTCAGTGGTGGTTATCTAGACCAGAATTAAAAATTAGGCTGTTACCAAAATTTGGTTTTAGATTTGGTGGCGTTCAGCAGTTGAGAGTCTGAGAGGCATCAAGAGAAGATTGTGAAGTAATTTACTATTCAGAAGAATTGGTTTTAGCGTTTTTACTGATATCTTACTAAATATTATTCAGTTTGCTGGATTAAGCCCTAAATTCAGGCCATTTAATTTAGCGTCCCTAATCATCAAACTCTTCAATATCTGTAAGATGTATATGCAGTATATCACCGTTCCTGGATGGATGGGAGTGAGGAGTGGCTGCAGGTTCTGTCTGGATCTGCTGGATCTCTGCAGGCGACCGGCTTGAACTTCACCGGTGGCTCTTTTGGTCATCGGTGGGCGTCTCTGGACATCTTTGGTTGACATGGCTCCATCTCAGGTCTCTCTGTCTCTCTGTCCAGATTCTGGAGAGAGGTTGCTCTTCATGCCATGAGGCGCTGGGCCTGCGGTGGGACAGCATGTCTCTGTCTCTGGGTCATCATTGTTTCCCTCCCCTCCCAGCATGTGGGAGAGGGAGAACAGAGAATGCAGTGGAGAGGATGAAGACCAGAACTTGACTGACTGAAGGACTGAAGAAGAGTAGAGAGAGCACTCAGACTAGCTGAGGCTTTTTATGATCTTTGTTGAAGGTCCAGTGGGGTGTGACCACTGGTCCCTCCCCATCCACCAAGTTAACTGAGATGATATTCTTTTAACTTATTTAATGTTAATACTGCTGTGTTTTACTTTATTAAAGTTTTTCTATGTGAAAGCTCCTCTCTCAGCTGTAAATGACACCAAGTAACCTATAGTAGGAAACCACAGAACAAAACTTGACCAATTGAGTTGAAATTAATCAAAAAAATTAACAACCAACACAGATGGCCAGTCGTGAAACTTAAGTCTTTAGCACTTAGGTGCCAAAGGTAGTGTCAGGGTCCTGGAAAATACTGAGAAAGTTACAGAATGTCTCCATTATAAGAAAGGTTCGTTATTTTATACTCAATTTATGCTACAGGTGAAGAATTACTTTGTAAACCGAGCCCCTGCTGCTGTAGAAAGTATGAGAATACACTCAGCACACATTACAACTACAGATCTACAGTTAGCCAGTTAGCTGAGTTAGCAGCAGAAAACTATCTCAGACATAGCGTCCATGTTTCTGGTAAAGGTGAGTGACTTTGATTGAGCAGGTGACACTTGGTAGTGGGCGGGGTTCACTGAACTTCGAAGCGAGAGCAGCCCATCAGTTTGGTAGCAGAGGAAAAGCATTAATACCACTCACAGCACACACTAGGCTACCCCATCTTTCTTGGTGAAAAACTGGGTTTGAGATTGACATCCTTTCTTTTGTCTTTCATCTCTCTCTTTTCTCTCTTTCCTTTTGAAAACCAGATTTTGGTTTACTAAAGTGACATTTTGAACACTGCAGCTCTGGTGCATGGCATAAGTGCTACTAAGCACTGTCACTGATAAAGGCAGGACCTCAAACCATTTCATGTAGACACGGGGGTTGGTTAATAGCAGGATGGAGTATTTTTGGTCAGTGGGGATATAAAACTTTACTGCCCAGAAACACATAAAAACAAAGAAGAATTAATAATTATTAATCAATTAATTGAATTTCATTGTTATCTTTGAAATACTGAGTGATGATGGTTGAATAATTTTATATTGGTGTTAATCTATTTTTGGGGCCCCTGTCCAGTCGTGTCCCTCTTAGAATTGTCCTAGAATTTTCCCCCTACTCAGCCCATGGATGAGAGCCAGGCGGCATTTGAGGATTAAACAGTGCATGCTGCAGCCTTCACTGGGCTGGTGAAGGTGAGGAGAGAGCCGGGGAGAGACCTGAGGGAGCTCATAACACCAGCAGATGGAGACAGAGTTACTTCTGCAATAACGTACACCAAACAGAATGTGTTTGAGATTTATTAACTCTTTATTTAACTTGATCTAATCTACTATTCATAATGTTTGTCATTCGCCTTTGATTTGACATCAGATCCAAGAGTCCGAGTTAATGAGTCAATACTTAATAAATGAATCTTTTAGAGAATGATTGAGAGAGGGTTTGATAACGTTCACATATTTATGAATGAAATAACGTCTGACATCCACCACACCTGTCCACAGTGTCTGCCTGCACACTTGTCTTTTGTCCGTCTGTTAGTTTTCTACTTTCATATGGTTGCAGTAGCTTCAACAGCTTTGACATTTTACCCTCCTACAGCCTCTTAAAGACAGTAATGTTAGCCATGATCTACAACGTCCCTCACCTTCAGTCTCCCAGTGTCCTTGAACGCCCTCCAGCTGTAATTCTGCTGTGTCACTTGAGAGCTGCTTCACACTCTGAGTCTTAGAGAGGAAGTGTTGTCTCTCTCAACAGATAACTTTTTAATAACAGTAAATAAGTGGTAAAAATGAATTGAAAAACACAGGATCAGTGGTTTAAATCAACAAAAAATATGTTGTGATAACTGGTGTGCTTCACACCTCAAAGCAGCATTTCTATTCTACTTTGTTAGCTAATGTTAGCAATACTGCTAACAGTACATAACGAATCTGAACGTTTGCTAGGTTAGTCAGCAAAAAAAGAGTCTGAACTTTTTCCCACTAAATAAGAACTGTTGTCTTGTTCACTCTCTCACTCAGTTAACTAGGATATGGAAGCGAATCTGTACCATAATTCCAAATTAAAATGCGTTAACAAGAAATGCTTTTTCATTTTATAGCTGCATTTTTTGACTCATGAATAAAATGAGTAATAAATCAATTTGAATTCGCAATCCCACAGGAGAAATGCGTCAGCGTCCTCTGACTGCCCTCGGAGTCTGACTGACCGTGCTATCGCAACTAATATACGATAGGAGGCGGTGTGCATATTCAACACTAGACAAGAAGAGAGACAAGAGAGGAGAGTGAGAAGGTCATGTTGGTACCATAGACTGTGTGGTGTATGTCAGAAACAGCAGGAACTTCCCCACCATGTTGAGAATCTGTGCCACAGCAAGCTGTGAGGGAGGCCACAGCTGCCCTGGAAGCGACAACAAAATCAGCTGCAAACAGCAGGTTTGACTCAGGTCTTTCTCCGACCACGTTGTCAGCAACAACAAAAACAACAACAACCAACACTTTTGCACCTTCTGATCGCCATGGCGCTCAAGGTAAGACTTCAAGCTTGCAAGCTAACATGCAAGGAGTTGCAGGTCTGGTTATTGTCAATGAAAATCATTACAGCTCAAGACACATTTTTTTAAGTAGCCACCACAATATTATCTGTATGCGGCTAAGAGCGATGAGAACATACTGTGAGGCTTTTCTTTTGTACACTGTCTTCACTCACACATACATATTCATGTGAAAAATGGGCGTTACTTAAGACCTGAAAATCTGGTCTCACGTAGCCTGTTAATGTGGATCATGGAAGCATGTGTGGACATCTCTATGCATTCTGCTGTATACATACTGTATGCTGTTACCAATCCATTTCTGCACTTCTAGCTTTTTTAACATACGAACTGGTGCCAACACTTCCTCTTGACCAATATATTATTATAATTTATAACAATAACAATTATGTGATGATACAATTGTCATAGCACAAGTTTGAAGAAAGTTTTACAATTTTATGCTTGTGTAGACAGTTAAAAAGTGGCGTATCAAGCGACTTATTTAAAGGTACCAGAGAATACAGGAAAAAGACATCTACTCTCTTAGGAACTCCTCCCGGTGAGGATCAATTTCCTCCCCTGAGACCTTGTCTACTTTTCATAGATATGCTGACAATACTATTAATTCAGCATGATCCTGATCCCACCATCAATGTTATGGGAATACCATAATTTAAATTTCATTATGCTATCTTGCTGTTGTGCCTTCATTTTAATTTCTAAACAAAAATATCCAATAATCCAAGGAATTGTTGGGCTGTATGTTTATCTGGATGTTTTTATAACTATATCATCATTTTTGTTTTATTTTTTCATTCTGGTTCTTTTGAACATATTCAAAATAAAAGTTCAGTTGAATTCTATTTCCCTTTACTTTTTTTCTTATTTCTTCCAGCTGAGGTTTTTGAGGCTGTTCAGTCGTTACCCTGCATGAGGTTTACCACAGAGAGTCAACCCCACCAGCCATGAATACAAAAAAGAAAGATACATACACACCTTTTCCTCTGTTTGGCCAAGAAAAAGAACTATAACGTCACAAGTCCATCATTGAAAAAGAGCCCTTGAAAGGGCAGGATTAGAGAAAGGAAAATCACATTCCCAAATAAGTTTATAGTATGCCTTGTATATGTCAGTTGTGCTATTTAAAATGTCAAAGTTTGGTCAGCTAGCTAATTTGATGGATTCTGCATTCATCAACATCTAAGTAACACAGATAAAGTAGCTACTCATAAAATCTACCCCTACTTATGACAGTGTGTAAGAAATTTAAAGAAATACACATAAATGCACACACAAAAAGCTCTGCTATTGGTGGACAAGAAACAACCAATTACTGTCTCCGTGTCTCCAGTTGCTGGGGGGAAATATCACTGAAAGATGGCGAAGCGAGTATAGCGATCTTCATACTGTATTTAGCGTATTTTGAGTGTTTTGAGTGTATTGGTAGTGGGTAGTATAGTGTGTAGTGCAGTGTGTTTAGTTTGTACTTTTAGTTAAGTCTTTCTTGTTTTTGTGTGTCAAAACAATGAGAAGCGACTGTTGAATGTGGAGCAAGCGCTGCAGCTCTTCTTTGAGGCAGAAACAAGCGCTGAGGTGGGCCATAGAGGCAGAGTCTGAGACAGAGAGTGAGGACATAGATGATGAGGTCGATGATCCCTCTTTTGTTTTGATGCGGTGCTTCAGGCAAAAAAAGCCACAAAGGCAGGCGAAGATGCGCTGCCTCCAGGTGTGGACCAAAGGCAGACCCGACGCCTCCTTGGAAATGTCAGGCCTGTGATGTGCCCCTCTGCCTTGTGTGGTGGACAGAAACTGCTTTTGGAGTGGCATAAGTAATATCTGTGCCACCTGTTTCTCTTTGTAAATATCTGTATAAAAACGCCTACGAGGACTGCTTTTTCATGTAAATAGTTATATTAAACCTTGTCTTTTTGCTAAATTTGTAAATAAATGCACACTTAGATATGTTCATTCTAAGTTATAAAAACAATTCACGATTAATTTTACATGTTTGTTGTGTGGTTTTAGGTCCAATATTATTGTACAATACAGTATGTCAAAATGAAAAAAAACACTATTTAGTGACAAAGGTGAGGTTGTGCTGAAAAAAATGACACCAATCAAGACCAAAGGTAAACAATTGTTAAGGTGAAATATGAAATGCTCGCGCTTCTTAGTTAATATGATATTGCAATAATATATCCTGCCAGGGTAATCAGAGCCAGGGATCATTGCTATAGGGAGAGAATTGGCAGCGACCAGTATTTGGATGAATAAAAGTATGAGACAGTTTATTAAACACACAAAAAGATATTGTGAGCGACAATAGAAAAAGTAAAACCCTTAGTCAGGTATAAGCGTATAGTCCAGTCCAGTTACCCGATGTTAAATAAAGTTCAATAAAGTTCAGTGTTTAATTTCAATCCCAAAGTTAGATGTTTGGTTTTTAGAATCCCGGAGTTCAAAGTTAAATGTTCAATGTTCATACTCAAAGTTCAATGTTCAATATGTCTCCTTTAAATCCTCAAAAAAAAAGGGAAAAAAGTAGAAAAAATAGAAAAAAGGAACTTTCAACTTGTCGCGCCTTGGTTGAATAAAGAAAAAAAATGAAATAAAATAAGGCCTTTTAATCACTACCGGGTAGCATGTAAGTGATGGATATTTCAAACTCTTATCTGTAATCAAAGGAAGGGCAGCATGCAAGTCCAGGTCTGAGCTTGCAGGTTGATGGGCACACACAGACTGGTCACAGTCCTTAGAAGAATCGCCAAGCTCGCCGTATCTTTTTAGCTCAATCGTGGCAGAAGATGCACAACAAAAAAACAATCTGCACCTGGCAGCATAATACCTCATTAGTGCCATGTAGGATTGTTTCACTTCCTACATACCACCTTAAGTATTAACACTTAAACTCAAATATCATTTCCATATCTAATGTAAATCAATACAGAAAGAACTTGTGTGCAATACAGTACCAATGATTCAAGTACAATGACAGCGTCATTTGTAATCAAAATGAATACATAAACGCTTATACATTCACAGTTAACCAAATACCATATCAACAGTAAGCCATTAGCAACTTACTTTTGTGTTTACCCACATCAAAATACATTCAAAACGTCATTACAATGGCTTTAAGCCTGAAAACATTAGCCCGATAAAGTAACCTTGTTGCTGTAAACATTATGCACTGCGGCGTTTACATCATGCAGCGGCATGCCATGCATGCCCATGCAGGAGTGCTGCAGTGATCAGAAAAGAAAGCGCCGTTCTAAGCGAACCACGGTTTAAAAACAATAACATGAAGTTTCAAGAAAATATCTCCGACTGTTTTTAGCTCTACAGATATCACGCGCCAACATAAAGTCCAAAATTATACCATCAAAATCATTACGTTTCACCTCAAGAGGAAGGGAAGCTAACCAGTGCCTAATACACTAAGCTTGCATTGTAAAGACAGACACTCACCCAGAGATTAAGTGAATAAAAACACAAAAAGCATCTTCAGAAAGCGATGAATCAAACGAAAACCTCTTCTTGAAAGTTAGAACAAAAAGATTACTTCGAAAATAAACTTCCACAGTGCCAAAATACTATGATTAAGGATCTTTAACGTTTTCCCACTCATGGGAACTCTATCTTCTCTTGTAAAGCAACACGCATGCAGTCGTAGGGTCTCTCATTCTATGGTGTAATGCACTAATTTACACACGTAGAGGCATAGGAGCCATCTAGCAATGGACAGGGAAAGTACTACACCCAATAACCCAGTGCAATTCATAGTAGGGGCTACATAAAAGAAAATCAAAAAGAAGTCAAAAACATTGACCAGTTATATCCCTGATTTCTAAGGAGTTAATGGAGACAGTTTGTCCTTATTATTTTTGCCCAAAACATAACATGCTTCATTATTACTGGAGAACAAATCAGCTCAGGTCTTCAAGACCATTTCCAAAAGCAAACTATTTCAAATTTCAAAAAGTTTGTGTAAAGAGTAATGTGAAAAACTTAAGAGCGTGAATTTACACAAAAAAGGTTTCCAACTCTTTTTGCACTTAAAGGAGATCTGAACTTAATGGGACTATTAGCTTCAAAGCTTAGCCAAGATAGAAGCTAAACTATTGTGGAGAATGTGGGCGCATCAATCCCACTACCTCTCACATACCAAGCAAGCACTCTACTATTTAAGCTAATTCTCACTGTATGGAGCAGCTGCCATATGTAGCCCCAAGTAGATCATCTCATCCCATACTTTTCCAGACTCTTGAAGGTCTCCTGGATCAGGCAGTCTACTGTAAAATTCATCAGATACAGTAGACACAGGTGGCTGAATCAAGTATGCTCTCCAAGTTCAAATTCCATCCTTGTTCCAGACAAGCTTACTTTAGTCTGCAAGTTGGCGTGTTGGAGGTTTACATGGTTGACTCCATGCACTGCTAATCTGTTGTCCTGCTGGACTGCTAATTCAAAGGTTCAAGAGTCTTTATTTTCATTATGCACGCATAGAACAAAATTTTTGGAGAATCTCTCGGCAAAGGCACACATGAATAAAGAGAAATAAAAATAAAGATTTTGAAAGAGAGGTGGCCACCGGTGGGTGTAGTGGATTTGCACTGTTCGGGTTCGAATCCCTGTGTTCTCCCGTGTCTGCGTGGGTTCTTTATGGTACTCCGGCTTTCTCCGCCATCCACAAGCATGCATGGGGATTAAGCTTAATTGGCTAATTCAAATTGACTGTGAGTGGTTATGTGTCCTGTGATGAACTGGAGACTTGTCCAGGGTGTGCGCATGCCTTTCACCCCTAAGACAGCTGGGATAGGCTCCAGTCCCCACAGCGACTGAGAAGCGGTGTCGCCTTTTCTATCAATCCAGGCAGGGAAATCCTCCATGGAGGTTTAGGAGGAGGTAAAGGACCAAATCAAAAGGAAAGAAAATACCACTACGGTTATTTATAAAACAAGGAGAGAAAAAAAAGAGGCAAAAATACTACAGACCTCCTGAATAATGTAACAGAACACAAATACACACTCAGTGCTCCATGAAACATCCACAATTACATTTCAAATAGAGTCATTAACATCTCTGAAAACCTATAGATTATCAGAACCAGGTGAAAATGTAAGTGTAAGCAGATGTAGAGTAAATTGTGTTAGAAATCTAACTCCATCCAGTTATATAGATTATATATATATATATATATATATATATATATATATATATATATATATATATACTATATATATATATATATAAATCAATAGCAATATACAGTGTATCGCACATTTAGACATCAATATTAATGAAAAAAATATGCTTGATATAGCGATCAATATTTTCACAGAACTTCACTGCAAGAAACTAATCGTGACTCTCGCCAGCAGCTGGATGTTGTTTCTGCCGAGCTCCAACACATCTGAACTACACCCGATGGGAAGGACTTCAAGGGAGCAAAAAATGACTGAGCCAATCACAGGATCGCCTTGATCGGGATTTTCACAGATGTAGCGTGGATGTCGGCTGTTCTGTTTGGTTTTCCCTGCATCGCTCTCATGTGCATCACGAGTTGGTTTTAATGTGAATGGTTGAAGTAGCACATCATTAAAGATGATGGACAAGTGGTTTATTAGCTGCGGTGCTAACCGAGTTGTGGAGCTCTAGAGGACTGCTTTGTAAACATGGGCCCATACAAATTATGTGGCTACACAGCAGAAGGTAGCTCCAGTACCTCTGGTAGCTGCAGTGCTAACGTTACAGGGACATGTTTACAGTGAAGAGCTACACAGTAAAGCAACACAAAATTAAATAATTTACAGCTCCATGGTTGTAGCTGTGTCCCGGACGATTTGTGCCGATCCATGCTTCATCTTCAGGGCCTTACTGTGTTGTCCCTGTGTCTGTGTGGTAAGGTTCTCTCCGGGTACTCTGACTTCCTCCCACCATCAAAAATCATGCATGGGGATTAGGTTAATTGGCTAATTTAAATTGACCGTAGGTGTGAATGTGAGTGTGAGTGGTTGTCTGTCTCTATGTGTCCTGTGATAAACTGGAGACTTGTCCAGGGTGTACCCTGCCTTCTGCCCTAAGACAGCTGGGATAGGCTCAGTCCCCCAAATACAGCTTACATGTTGATGTATCAGCATTAATACTCCAATAATATAATATATGATACAATATGAACTGGAGCAGGTACTTTAAAATTTGAGAAATTTTGTAGAACAGTGTTGTATTGACAGCTAACAGACCACTGGTGAAATGTGTTTTGGTAATAATAATAATAGCTGGTTAATGGGTGCTTTACTTTATGTATTTGTGTACTTACTTGATGCGATAACTGATGGATCAGCTAGCTCAAAGTTTGTCTTCACTTTCTCAGGTGAAATGAGCAGCGTGTCTTCTATTAAACACTTCAGTTGTGTTCCGTTCTATTTCTAACCTGCTTTGATCTGTATTCTAATCTGCTTTGATCTGTATTCTAATCTGCTTTGATCTGTACTGTACCTTCTATTATCATTTGCATATTAAGTTACCGGGCAACCACAAAAAGTAACTAAGTATTGTCAAAAATCAATAAGTGCATTATTACACATTAATGTATCTTAAATCATAATGTATGTATACACACACACACACACACACACACATCAGTCCTAGTGTCCAGTGACCAGTCCAGTTAACAACAGACAGAGAGTCTAAGCAGGTCAGTTTTATCCAGACATGCAGTGTAAATTTGAACTCTACAGCATGTTAAACTGTAGAAAAAGCTTGAATCTCTGCTTGCAGAGGAATTTTCAGAGTGGCGCCACAGATGCCAGGTAAGTAACCTTAACATTCACATGTTGGCAACATCTTTAACAAGTTTTTTCAACTGAACATGGTTTTATAGTTTTATTGTTGTCGGTTGAGGAGATGTTGGCAACATGTACCCTTCTGTTCGATGATATTATCGAGTCACAGTTGCTAACAGTTCTCATTGAGATAAGATGACCTATGTTAGCTAAGTATTATTTCTGAAGGCTGCTGACAGAGATAAGAATACATAGCTGGCGTCAAATAAATGCAAAGATCAAATTGTCTCTGCATGAAGGCGGGTGTGCCCATGGAGACGGTAGGTAACGTTAACTTGTCATTGTTTAGCAAGCTAGCATTATCGATTATTCTACCTTCTGTTTATGCCTGTGAAGTGATAGAATATTTGTCATAAATGGTCAAAATGTTTAGTACAACATCGTCTGTCTTATTGTAATGTACTGCCTGTCTTATAGCAACATTTTACGACCAAATTCATGTTTATTAGTATGCTAATCTTGAGTAAAGCTAATCGCTAATTAGCCTACTTGCTAGGTCTTTGCCTTGACTGTAACATCTAAATGAGGAAATTGCCCCTCCTATTATATATGTACATAATTATTGTATCTGTGTTTATACAGCTAAGTTGACATGAAGACTAAACATGAAAAAGATATGGTCTACATGTAGCTGTATAGATACAGTATGTCTTAACTGATAGCATGAAGCATTTGTTAATCATGATTCAGCTATATTAACTATGCTCTTATTTTCATAGTAATCAAGCAAATTACAATCAGAGCAGACCAATAGCTGGTAAGTAGGCCAAGGTTATGGTACAAAATGATGCTTGTCGCTTTACTGTACAACTACCAGAA
Source organism: Synanceia verrucosa (assembly GCA_029721515.1). Classification (NCBI taxonomy): domain Eukaryota; kingdom Metazoa; phylum Chordata; class Actinopteri; order Perciformes; family Synanceiidae; genus Synanceia; species Synanceia verrucosa. Next base: position 34,806 of record JAQQSB010001325.1, read on the forward strand.
GCTAGTGTTAGGATTTTGTGTATGCATTTAGTTAGATTGTAGCTATATTTTTATTAGCCTAGGTTTAAAAATCATATAACCAGAGGCATCGCTTAAAGATGTTTTCAGCTGCACATAAAAGCTGCAGACTGGAATTTTTCTCTTTAAGGTCACATTATTCTCATCCTACTGCCTAGAGTCTTTCTCCTCCAGAGTGCATGGTAAAATTACAATGTATTCTTCTCCACACTCTTGTTGATTCAGCCTGTACAGTTCCTAAGCATTTTGTAACCAATAATTTTGTGCTCATTGCAGTTATGTATCTCCAGGAGACAATGGGAAGGATTCACACAGCGGGAAAAAGAGGTTCTGTTTTCCCTAACATGATAGATAGGCCCTGTTGAGATGTGAAAGGTCATGCTTGTGCTATTTTATGATTTGTTTTAAGCACAGACATGTTTACTAGTTATGGTTTGTTATTATCAGATATTTTTACTAGTTATGGTTTGTTTTAATTATACACACTTATAACGTTATGATGTATTCAGTCATATACAGTTTTACTAGTTGTGAGGTTTACTATTTTATTCTGATAAATATGTTGAAATGCTTTTATTATGTATAATGAGTAGTAGAGTGTAACGATTCATCCATTCCATCGATGTATCGATTTATATTCCCTATGAGCCAACTACATCGATCTGTGCTCGGCAAGTTGGCCTTCTGGACTGACGTATATCGATCAAACATCGTTTCAAAATGTAATCCATCGATTGTATCGATACTAGGAAATAATGCATTGGACTTAAACACGACCAAACTATGGGTATGTTTTTGAAAGGCGTTAAGCGTTACGTGCCGCTTCCTGTGTGAAAGCGTCATTACCAAGCGCCAGCGAACAACACAACATGGCGGATGGCGGGGAGAAGCCAGCTGGCGTGAAATTTTCAAGCCACAATAAGCGGTCCAGTGTGTGGAAACGCTTTGGCTTTTGCAAAGGCGGAGATGTTTTAAATAAGTCGCTCGCTGTTTGCAGGATATGTAAAGGCCAAGTAAATACAGCGGCAACACGACAAATCTCTCCAACCACCTACTAAGGCGCCATGGGATTTCACAGAGCGCCCGACCGTCCAGGCACCTCTTGTAGCGTTCCGCTGCAGCAGCAGCAGCGCAAGGTAACATGACCTCTGCAGAAGCGTCAGGCCTGCGCTAGGTTCTGGGGTTCTGTGAAATGATTCAAGCGTTGGAGCCACGGTACCAGATACCGACAGCGACCACACTTCTCGGAAAAAGGTTATTCCTGCATTGTGCGAGCGTATTAAGACTGATGTGAAGCTGTCGCTCTCTCAAGCTGAGCGAGTAGTGATAACGGCGGATGGCTGGACATCATGCTCAAATCAAGGGTATGTGACAATTACCTCTCATCACATTGATCAGGAGTGGAAAATGAAGACCTTTGTTCTGCAAACCAGAGTTTTAACTGAGGCCCATACTGGTAAAAATATTGAGTGCGTTACTGCGTGAAGCCTGCGGAGTGGAAAATCTCAGACAACAATCCTGCCATCGTCACAGATAACGCCAGGAACATGATTGTGGCCAGTGCAGAAGCCCAGTTCAGTCCACACATTACCTGCTTCGCACACACACTCAACCTTGCCTCGCACAAGGGTTTGGGGTGGACCGTGCTTCCAGGTTGTTGGGAGAGTGCGAAAAATTGTTGGATATTTTCACGCAGCCCGATTGCATGTCACGTCCTATGGGAAAAACAAAAGCTGATGGATTTACCACAACATAAACTGATCAGGACATAATCACCAGATGGAACAGTTCATTCGACATGCTTGAACGTTTTTGGAACAACAGCCAGCTGTAATGGCAACTCTGATGTCCAGGATCTGCGCATAAGAGTGTGTCACAGATGTAGGCACGCTAAGTGAGTGACATTGCCAACATGGAGGACATTGTTCATTTGATGGGTCCTGTCAAAATGGCAACCACTGTGATGTGTGAGAAGACCAGCCAACTCTCTCTGTAATTGCTCCTCTTAGCCAAACTGCTGAAACACCTACAGCCACGTGAAGGCGACTCAGCCCTGGTTGCAGAGATTAAGAGGGTGATGGCTGATGACCTCTCCACACGCTACAGAGGCACCCAAGATGCTCTCAACATAGGTAAATAATTTGGGCTCTTAATTAAAATCTTAGTTACTGCAGTTAATATTTTAGGTTACTCAACTGATTTGTAAAACACACACTGCATTTTCAAGTTTAAATTTGAGTTGAGTTGAAAACTTAACAGAATATCTGCAACATATTTATCTCATTACTCATATTTCTTTTAAAAAACATACTAAAGTTTAATCTACTGACTATTTTGTGCATGAGAAGTGGTCATCAGTTGCAACTTAATTTAATAATACAATGCAATATTCTTGTTCTTTAAACAGCAGCAGCGTTGGACCCACGATTTAAAGAACTGCCCTACCTGGAAAAAGAGGACAGAGAACAGGTCTCACATAAAACTGGTTCTTGAGGCAGAAGTGTTCCACCAGGTAACTGCTTTTCTCACTCTTTCACTCTGCTTTCTGTTCTGTTCTCTCCTTTCAATTTGTCCTCTCTCAACTCCTCATCTGTTGTTTTATCTTTGGTATATACATTTCTGTGTGTAGTCTTACAGAGCAGAGAATTTTAACAGTTCACACATTCTTATATCCATAGATACAAGCAATGGAAAGTCAGGAGGGAAGACGAGGGAGGCTCAAGCACAAAAAAGCTGTCCAGGATTCAAGGAAGAGACCACAGGTGTGTTTCATTTGATAACAACAATAGATTGTTCTTGTTTTGTATTAATGGAAATGAGAAACACTACTATATTTTTGGAAATAAATGTTGTAGCTCCAAGTGGGTCACCTCCCTGTAAGAAGAAAGCCTTGGATGCGCTGTTTGGAGATTCCTTCACCCAAAGAGAAGAAAATCCACAAGCGAGACAGCCAGAGCAGAGGTGATAAAGGTACCGAGCAAAAGATGCGTTGCCATTGACTGAAAATGCCATGAAGTGAGTGGAAGCTCCAGGAAAAGAGAGCTACCTCTACTTTCTCAACCCTTGCGGCGCATACCTGTGTATTCCCACGGCACCAGTGTGCCAGCAAATGGCGAGTTTTTAGTACAGCTGGCAGACATAGTGAATGCACAGAGAAGTGTTCTGCAGCCAGATCATGTTGATCAGTTGATATTTTTTAAAAAAATCTGTAGTCATTGAAGACTAGTTGAGTGGAGACTTGATGCTTTTGTATTAGTGCACAGCTGTTTGTTTATTAAATGGGAGCTGTAGCAGGTTCAACCACTGCTCATTTAACCTAAGAAAAAGGTGTTAGTTGCACTTTATTTTTTTGATGTTAATGTTGTATGTTGTTATTTCTATGTTGAAAAACAGCAAAAAGAGCAAGTAAACCTACTTGTTAATTCCAAACTATGAAGAGATGTTGGTTGCACTTTATTTTTGACATGAATATTGTGTGTCTTTTTATGTTGAAAAACAAAAAATCCAGAAGTAGCAGATAAATCTACTGTTGAAAAAATGCTGGTTTCACTTACTGCACTTCCTCCCTATTGATTCAAGTGTTGGATGCACTTTGTTCAAATAAAATTGAATGCATTTGCCATCAGCTGTTGTTTACATGTTTGTTTCCATAGTTAATTTTATACCTGATGCAGATTCCCTTACAAGAAACAACAGGAATCTAGGACACTTCACTTGCACTGCCCAGTATCCAGGTATTTATTTCAGTCACACTGGTTGAATTTTTGGCTAACAAGTTACTGAATCGATTTCAAGGCACTGAATCGTTTCAGATCAGATCATTCAAAAATGAACCAATATTGTCCTGGAATCAGAATCGGCGAACCACAGCGAATCGAATCGTTGTTAAAAGCGAATACGTTACACCTAATGAATAGTGTAAAAGTAGTTTCATGGTTTTTCAGACAAAGAACAGAAATTCACAGAGTACAGGAATGTGTCCTTATCTCCTTTGGCGGAGAATGTCTCGGTGGAGCACACAATAACACTTTGGAGGTCCAGTGTGGCGCCTCGGGACAGCCCTTTGCACCAAATATCAACCAATGAGGAGAAGAACTGATGACATCCAACACCCGAAGACCCGAAGACAATGCCTAGTTAGAAAGAGTAGAAACTTGTCAGCTATATAAAGATTGAAAATAGCCTTGTGCGAGGGCTTGGAAGCGCCCAAGCCTCATCTAGTTTTTTGTTTGTGCTGATCCAACACCCAGATCTGTAAATTACACTTTTGACACTTGCTGAAATCATTAAAAGTGATTTACTCACTTTGGATCTCCTCGTCATCTCTTCCTCTCATCTAAGACCACATAGGAAAGCAAGTGAAAGGTAGAGCAACTTCGTCTTGGGGAGTCAGACACTTGTTTACCGGTTTAATACACCTGCTTATAGTAGGGGAAAGGATTGCAAGATACCTTTCAAATAATGAGTAGATGTGCAGGAAAGAACTAGAATAAATTTACCATCTACCCAGAGAGGTAAAGTGCGGGGGAGAAGAAACTATGCATAGTACCATTTGCCCTGTGGGCCCTGTGTGGGAATAGAAATGCCAGGAGAAAAAGACTTCGTACAAGTACCATTTGCCTGGGTAGAGTATGGGAAGCATCTAGGGAAAGTACCATCCCACATTTGAAGTAAGGAAAAGCAATCACAAGTACCCTATAAGGAGAGATAAACCACCTGCTTTTTCCCTAACAATTCTTATCTCAGTCAGCAGCCTTCAGAAATAATCCTTAGCTAACATAGGTCATCTTATCTCAATGAGAACTGTTAGCAACTGTGACTCGATGTATCCATCGAACAGAAGGGTACATGTTGCCAACATCTCCTCAACCAACAACAATAAAACTATTAAGTTAATAACTGTTAATAAAACTAAAAAGCAAGCAGAGATTCAAGCTTTTCTACAGTTTAACTGCTTAGCTGTAGAGTTCAAATTTTACACTTTGTCTGGGTAAAAACTGACCTGCTTAGACTCTCTGTCTGTTGTTAACTGGACTGGTCACTGGACACTAGACTGATGTTTGTTATTGTGTAGTGTGTGTGTGTGTATACATGCATTATGCATTAAGAGACATTAATGTGTAAATAATGCACTTATTGATTTGACAATACTTAGTTACTTCTTGCGGTTGCCGGGTAACCAAATAAGCAAATGATAATAGAAGGTACAGTACAGATCAAAGCAGATTAGAATACAGATCAAAGCAGATTAGAATACAGATCAAAGCAGATTCAGAATACAGATCAAAGCAGATTAGAACAGAACAGGAACACAACTGGAAGTGTTTAACAGAAGACACGCTGCTCATTTCACCCTGAGAAGAAGTGAAGACAAAACTTTTTGAGCTAACTGATCCATCAGTTAAATCGGCATCAAGTAAGTACACAAATACATAAAGTAAAGCACTCATTAACCAGCTATTATTATTATTGTGCAAAACACATTTCACCAATGGTCTGTTGGCACTGTCAATACAACACTGTTCTACAAAAAATGTCTCAAATTTTAAGAGTGCCTGCTCCAGTTCATATTGTATCATATATTATATTATTAGAGTATTAATGCTGATACATCAACATGTAGCTGTATTTGGGGACTGGAGTCTATCCCAACTGGGTGATTCTCACAGAAATTGTCCTAACTTTTGCAAAAACAATTTTAGGTCAATTTTGCTAGTTTTTCTCTCATTAGTAGCAAGCAGGGTCTCAACTAACTGTCTCAATTAAAATGAATTAGTCAATACATGTTTTTAATACATTTTGGAATGTTTTATTGAGTCATTGACCCGAATAAGTTCATTACTGTCTCACATTTTTCAATTGATGATTACTGAATATGTATGAAGGTAGACCTTTTGTTTTTTTCATGCATGTTCTATTAATAGATTCAGAATAGCCACATAGTGTAAACATTCATAATTCTTTTTATTGACAGACTTGACAAATAGCTCTTGTACAAAAATAAAATTTGAAGTTATCACTCATGCCCCATCCAAATATTTCCATATACAGCAAATGTGATATCGCTTGACCAGGAGAGCATCACACTCTGCCCGCCAAGGAGACTGTGTACGACATGAGTGTGAAGAAATTACCATCTCATTACAATGTAATAATCTTTAAACCTTGGCGTCACTTAACAACTACACTTTCCTACCTGTGTTACAATACCAGGATACAGGCATCCCGTCTATATAACGAGCACCCATTTGCCCAACTCCAACAGAGTCCCTATTTTCCGTCTCTGCTTTGAGAATGACTTCTTTAGACATAGCAATCACATGCAGACTTACAGAAGCATGAGACATCTCTCACTCTGATCTTCCCTGGTTCTGTTGCAATAAGATGAAAAAAACAGCAGAAAAATATATGAGTAACGTTGCACATTTATTCAGTGAACATAATGGGAATCATCATAATCTGATTGTTTACTGAGTGATACCTTACCTGATGTACTTTCAGAGTGCCCTGCACTGTCTTCAGTGATGGGGGCACTAACTCTCAAATGTTTCAATGTCCTCTTCAAGTCACCTTGAAGAGTTTCACTGAACTTTCTGCTCTGACAGGTTGTGCAGCAAAGAGCTTCAGCAGCTTAGGTATGTCCGTTCAATAGGCTACCAGCCTGTCGGCAAGATTTTCCAGTGCTCCTCCAAGCGCCGTCTGGAGCACCTTTCACTGTGTGATGCCTCTCACCAGTAAAATTCCAGGTCACAGACTTGGAAGAAAGCCCTTTATGAAAGGCACTGTGGATGCCAAATAGAGAGGAGACCTGGGGATGGCGGGAGAGAAAGATAGAGAGGTTGAATGTTGAGAGTGAGTCGGAAAGAGTGAGTGACGGTGAGTGAAGTGTAAATATGGGGTATTTTTGTCTTTCTCATGTTTTACTGATGGATTTATAAAATTCTGACCAATCCAATATCAGTCTAAGAAAGTTATTGCTCACCCAGACAAACCTTGTTGTGGTATTGGAAGATTGGCCCATCAGACACCAAGGTGGACATGTTTACTGTGGGGTGACTTCTGGATTTTATATGCTGCCACACTGGATCAAAGGTGTGTGCCGCGTTAAGCTACAGCATCGTGCTTTTAAGAACTGCTGGATACCGTGGCTTAAAGGCTTCCGACTGTCCCTCACTCACATACAGGACACCAGTATGCAAGTAACCTGTTTGTGACCTCCACCAAAGTGAGTGTCCTTTACTTCCGTGCTCCACTTACAGTTGTAACTTTCACTGTAGTCAAAATGTTACAACTCCTTCATCTTCCACCAATCTCTCTTTCCAGCCGCCTGATCTCTCTGAACTGGTGTGCTATGTTGAGAAAAGAAGTGAACCTTGAAACGTGTGCAGGTCGTTCTTTGTTTGCTCCACCAGTTTTTCTAGGTTGAGTGGCTGTCGTTTCCAGAGTGGTGTGCTTGCCTTCCAACCTCAGTACCATCATGGGAGATTTTTTCCAGTATGGTGATGTTTTGTCACCCACTCATTCCATCTCACCATGTTGTTCTTTGTGGCTGGGTTCATCACAACTGGCAATGGGCTGTGTTTGCTGGTGTTGCGACGGTTCTCATGTTGTGGCGTCTGTTCTGTGTAACCTCCCACTTTTTGTCTGCCAGCTTTCCTTTGTGCATTCTTTGCTTCAAGATGTTTTATTTTTTCTCTCAGATTGTCCGAGCTCTTTGTTTTCTTCTCCCGAGCTTTGTCCAATGTGAGTCTTCAGTTTTTAGTTAGCTTGAGTTTTCCTTTGTGGACATTTGTTCTTTTAGGTGTTGATGTCACATTGGACCAGAGGGGGTGATTGTGTTGCATCACTAATGGTCTGAGTTCCTCCGGTTGATGGCGTGTCCTCCTGGAAGAGAGTGAGACAGTGATTGAGTAAGACAAAGTGTGACCTTTGACTGGAGTGAGTCAGAGAGTGAGTGAGTGACTGAGTAGAAAAGTGAGTCAGTGAGTGAGGTGAAAAAGAAAGGAATGACAGTGATGGAGAGGGCAGCAAAGTGAGTGATGGATAGGTTGATTGGAGTGAGAGTGCTGAGAATATAAAAGCAATAACACCTTATTATAGGATTGTGCAATCCTGTCATTTTTAAGATCCCTGGGCTGTAGCACTGGTCTGGGCTGTAGGAGTTGGTCATCTGTGCCGGAGAGCATCCAGATGGGGGCTGTCGTTCAGAGAATTGTCTGGAGGCATTTTTCTTCTTCTTGTACCTCTTTGAGTTTTCATTTCCACTTTGCTCTTTGTTTTTATTTTGCTGTTTACAGCAGTTAGCTCTCGATAGACTTTAAAGTCCCTTCTCCTTTCTCTTTTTGTACCTGCATGTATTACAGAATATCAAATAATTCTTCAATTCAATAACACATTCCTTACAATTGAATTGCAACTTTATGTGTTTTCTTCTCCCAAATCTCTCTCTCTCTCACACACACACACACACACACACACAGTGACCTCCACACCTCCATCACTCTTATCTGTGATGTGTTTATGGACCCCAGAGAAGAAAAAGAAGAAAGCCATAAAACTGGCTCACAGATGTGAAAAACACTTGTGTGGATGAAGTTCTCTATGTTTTGTAAAATAAAAGGTTATGAGTATCTAAACATGATATGAGTTGGATAAAAATTAGTCCTCAAATGAAAAAGATGAATTTTGATCCTTTTGACCCCCTGAAGCTGATAGTATGTGTCACTGAGTTGCAAAGTGAGGTTGTTTTAAGATAAATTCTATCATGGAGCCACATTGCCATCTAGTGGACAATGAAAGGTAAATCTTCCATATAATCTTTTGATATTTCATCTGTGAACTTTATGCAAAGCTGTGTTCAAAGTTAATAACTTAGTAATTATAATCTATTGTTTTTTCTTTTGTTAGCATGGTTGAATTAATCCTGTTTAATCTTGTTTAGTTTGGTAAACTACATAATGAGATACATTACATCTTAAAGTTATCGTGATAATAATCTGCTTATAACATTTGCTGAAAACTGGTGATTATCAAATGTCTCATCACGTGCTTAACACTAAGGTCATAATTTCTTTGGTTTATAGTGGGAAGTGAATATGTGATTCATAAGATTAGCTTAGTAGATTATATTCAATTCACTTACATATGAATTAAAAAGTGAAAAGAGAGGAAGGACCGTTTAACTCCTCCCAATTCCACCACTTCTCAAGAATAATAGAAAACCAAAAATCTCCAGACTTCAGTTGTCTTTTAGCTGTTGTCTTTTGTTTTCGGTCTTCATCTGTGTCTCATTAGTTCTTTTTATTCTCGCTCTCTGTTATTTGGTTATGTCTACGTGTTAATTTTTAACATCCTGATCAGTCAAGTTTAGTCTAAAAAAGCAACAGTGCTTTCATTTCCAATGTTTTTCATTTCTTTTATTTGGAGTTAACGTTAAGGCGATACCCTTCTGGCCAAGCGAGATTTGTGAATGTATTATCTGAATAATTTGTACAACACCATCTGCCATCGAAAGCCAGTCAAGCGTCCAGCCATCGCCACCAATGTGCGACGGGGAAAGTCTCTCCGGTGACCAATAGGCCAGCTGATCAGCGACAACCCAGCTCGCTCTCGTTCCACCCTGCCGACAGTCTTAACCTCCAGTCTGGACTGTGAATCCAAGAAGCACCAGGAGCCCACTACGCTTGCCTTCTGGACCTGCCTGGAACCAGGAAAAACCTGCACACAAAAGTAGGGCAGCTTCGGCCCTTTTCTGATTCTTGAGTTGGTGTCAATCAAAACTAAAATATCCACTTAATTTTTAACAGTAACAGTGAATTACCTCTAGAAAAAATTAACTTCTTCCCTTAACACTACACACACACACACACACACACATATATATGAAGCAAATGCATAAAATTCTTGATTCAGAGTTTTATGATCTTATGATATCGGACTGATCGATCAAATAAGCTTAAACCTTTGATAAAAAAGAAAAGAGATGGTTCCCTGATTCAGCGAGGCCAAATCGCTGATTAATAATTAATAGTTTTTGTTGGTATTGATAATTGATAATTAATTTATTAAAGCTACAATTCATGAGTTGAAAAGAGCTAGCAAAGATTTGAAAAGTAGCACCTCCTCTCATCCTCCGCTAACCTCACACTCTCCTCCCATCAGTGCCATCCGTCAAAGCTCCACCCCTTCAAACTTGAACAGTAGCATTCAGCAGGGAGAGAGAGAGCTGTTATGCTACATCACCACAGCTGTAAAACGTCCGTTCAAAGCCAATATATCAACGTCATTTTGTCACCTTTATAATGCAGACGGTGATGATTATGACTGTGCAATATGGTCAAAATGTCATATCCTATAACCTCTTCAATACAAGCCACACCTACGACCAGCTTACACCCACAGAGAAGCTAACGTTAGCATCAGGCTAATACAGCGCTACAACAGTAGCTAAGTTAGCAAACATTACATATTTCATGAAAATAATAACTCCTCCCTAAGCTAAACAAATAATTACCTGTCCAACAGGACGAAAGTAACTTCTGCATCACTTTTCCAGTCCCTTCCAGATGTCTCAGTGTCTCCACCGATGTTCACTCTGGTTTGTTCCTCTTAGCTTTATCCAGAGTTTTGTCTTTCAGTCTTTTCTTCCTCCCTCTTTCTTCTCTTTGTCTGTTTAGCATGATGAGTAGTCAGGCGTAACACTGGAAGTGGTATTTTTGGCTGCATTTTCTCTGACTTTGTTCCCTACAGGAAGAGGGATTTCCCTGCTATCTCTGTATTTCTGCAGATGAACTGTGGTGTTTGATATTTCCAGCAACAGCGGGGAGGAGGGAGGGGACATGAGCAGGATGACACATGATTGGTTCTCTCATCTCGCTCTGAGGTGTCCAGTTATTGATTGGTCAGAGATTTTTACAGTCGTGTAGCTGCCACAGGAGTCCTGATTCTTTCCCTTTCCTTTTTCTGAAGTCAAGTCAAGTCAAAGTCCAACTTTTATTTAGCTTATAGCCCAAATATCACAAATTATGAATTTGCCCCCATTGGGCTTTACCATCCTGTACAGGATATGACACCCTACTTATTGCTTTACAAATGACCCTCGCATCGACTAAGGGAAAAAGTCCCCCCAAAAAAAACTTTTAACAGGGAAAAAAAGCAGGAAGAAACCTCCCAGGAAAGAGCAACAGAGGAGGAATCCCTCTTCCAGGATGGACAGACGTGCAATAGATGCCATGTGTACAGAATAACAACAATGAAAACACATTAACACTACATACAAAATTGTATGGAAATGTCCAACTCAATATAACAACAGCTAATATACAGTGTGTATATATAGGATTATATAGAGAGTGTCCAAGGGGATAGAAAGAGCATCATCAAGCTATCAGCAAGGATGAAAGCATGTCGTCCTCTCCACCACTCCAACCAGAAAGAAGCCTGGGCAGCATGTCCTCCTCTCTCCCACCACGCCAACCAGAAGAAAGCCTGGGCAGCACGTCTTTCCACTCCACCACACCAAACAGGAGAGAAGCCTCCATAGGATGACCTGCGATCACCACCCACGTTGCTCCAGAACCAGAAGATGAAGCCTGACTGGTCTGCACAACCACTACTCCACCAGGTAGACTAGGTCCATGGATACCTGAGCAGCAAGCGCCTCTTCTCCATCTCACCACCATCCACGACAGAGCGGGCCTGGATGACACCACCTCCTTCTCACCAAGAGTAGCCTCAGCTCACACGAACACCTGGGAGCTGAGCAGCACAGAAGAGACTCCAGGGGAAGAAGATGAGTTAGTGAAATGACTTAATGGAGGCATCAAGTGAAGAAAGAAGAAGAAGCTCCAGTGTGATCAGAGAGGAAGTCCCCGGCAGTCTAGACCCTATAGCAGCATAACTAAGGATTGATCCAAGGCAGCCTGAGTCAACCTTGGATCCAGTCCCTAACTATAAGCACCTTATCAAAAAGGAAAGTCTTAAGCCTCCTCTTGAATAAAGGGGATGGTGTCTCTGCCTCCCCGGACTGAAAGAGAGGAGTTGGTTCCACAGAAGAGGAGCTTGATAACTGAAAGCTCCAGCTCCCATTCTACTTTTATAAACCACTAGGAACCGCTAATAGTCCTGCATTCTGAGAGCGCCAGAAGTTCTAGCAGGATTATAAAGGCACTATTAGCTCTTTAAGATAAGATGGTGCCTGACCATTTCCAGGTGCCTTAGTAGGTGAGGAGGAGGATTTTAGAATTCTATTCCTAGATTTTACAGGGGGAGCCAGTGCAGAGAGGCTAACACCGGAGACATATATGGTCTCTTTTTCCTGGTTCTGGTCAGAACTTACGTGCTGCAGCATTCTGGACCAGCTTGGAGAGTCCTGATAGACTTATTAGGGCAGCCTGATAATAAGGAATTGCAGTAGTCCAGCCTAGAAGTTACAAAAGCATGGACTAATTTTTCTGCATCGTTTTGGAGAGAAAGGAAATATGCCCATATTTTTTGCAATGTTATGCAGATGAAAAAAAGCTTTGCTTCTAGCTGTTTTGTTTCATGTGGACGTTGAAGGACATATCCTTGGTCAAAAGTACCCCTAGATTCACTTACAGTGGTGCTCGAGGCTGGTGCAAAGCCACCTAGAGTAAATAAAGTCATTAGATTAAGGTTATTTCTACCAAAGAGATTTTCAGGGCCAATTAGAATAACCTCAGTTTTATACTGAATCTAACAACAAGTAGTTGTACGTCATCCAAGTTTTTATATCCTGAAGACATGTTTTGGAGTTTAGCTAACATGGCTGGATTCGTCTGACTTAAATGACAAATATATAGCTGGAGTATCATCTGCATAACAAGTGAAAGTTTATTTAGTGTTTCCTGATAAACATTATCTAAAAAGGAAGCATATATAAAGTAAATAGAATAGGCCCAAACACAGAACCTTGAGGAACTCCATAACTGACTATGAGGACTGCATGGAGGACTGCATCATTAATGTGAACAAACTGTGATCGATCCGATAAGTAAGGATTTGAACCAGCTTAAAAGCAGTTCCTCTGATGCCAATTAAATGTAGATCTAATCTCTGCAACAGGATATGGTGGTCAATAGTATCAAAAGCAGCGCTAAGATCTAACAAGACAAGTACTGAGAGCCGAGGTCCATTGTCTGAAGCAATTAGCAGGTCATTAGTAATTTCACCAAGCGGTCTCGGTGCTATGATATTTTCTAAATCCTGACTAGAAAGTCCTCCAAATAGATTATTGTTTCTGGAGGAAGTCACACAGCTGACTGCCACACTGCTTTCTCAAGGATCTTAGAGAAAAAGGGAGGTTGGATATTGGTCTATAGTTGGCTAAAACCTCTGGATCAAGACCGGGCTTCTTCAGAAGAGGTTTGATTACGGCTACTTTAAATGACTAAAGTACATAGCCTGACAGCAAAGATAAGTTGATCATGTTTTAATAAAGAGGGTTGCTCAGTAACAGTAAAACTTCTTTAAGCTTGAGTGAAAGTTGGGATGGCATCTAGGCATGTAGGTAGAAGGCTTAGATGAAATCAATGAAGTCAGTTTGTGGAGGTCTATGGGAGGAGAAAAGCAGTCCAAGTATACATCAAAGTTCTTCAGTGAGTCCCAGTAGCACCTGTGTTTAAAGACAAAGCAGTTTCAGTTAAAGGCACAGTGTGACTGATTTTCTCACTGATAATAGTTATAATCTTCTCATTAAAGAAGCTCATGAAGTCCACTACTACTGAGGGTTATGGGAATAGATGGTTCAAGTAGAGCTGTGGCTCTCTCTCTGTCAGCGCCTGGCTACAGGTACTGAAAAAGAAACCCTGGGGGTTGTTTTATTTTCCTCTATTAATGATGAATAATAAGCTGCTCTGGCCTTACGGAGAGCCTTCCTATAAACTTTCAAACTATCCATGCCAGTCCAGGCGACACTCTTGCAGACCGGAGTTCGAAACACATCACTTCCTTTCAAATCTTCTTGCTGCTTGCTTTAAACTGCAGGTGTGAGGGTTATACCATGGAGCCAGCTTTCATAGTAGCTTTACTATCTTCTTTTTAGAGGAGCAACAAGAGTCAAGAGATGCTCACCAGAGAGTCTGCAGTACTATCTACCAAATTATCAATTTGAGTAGGACTGAAGTCTGAGCCATCAAGTATATTGATATTAGGTATTGAATTAAAGCTAATGGAATTATATCCTTAAACTTGGCTACAGCACTTTCAGATAAACATCTAGTGTACATGGATTTACCTGATGGAGCGTAGGGTTATTTAAAAGGGGTACAGACACAGAAACAGCCTGTTCTCAGCAGAGCTCAGTACAGTGATTTTTAACTGGCTGCAATTCAGGATCAGGGCTGAGTTTACACACTTTGAATACAATATTGTTGGACATCTGAGACCTATATAAAATTGCTGAAAAAAAGGTTTATAATATGTCACTTTTAATATGTGCAGAATATTTTGACTCAAATATTATCATTCTCATATTATCATTAGCAGAGCATGAAATTTACACCACACCTGCATGATGAGCTCATGGTGGATGTAGGCCCTGGGTTCAATCCTGCTGGCATCTCCAACACTTCTTATGTTCACACATTAAAGGAGAGGCTTTGTTGTCACTCACTGTACCATTTGAACAACAACAGCTGCTTCCTTCTGCAGTCATGGATAAGAACTAGGAATACACTTCATGAATGGGTAGTTTTTATTTTGAAAAACTCTCAGACAGCTCAAGTGGAGCCATCAAACAGTAATATGAACCTTATGAAAAACAGAATTAAAATATCACTTAAGTACTTCCAGTTTCAGTTAGCATCATCTATATGAGCTAAGCATGCTGCAAGCTAAGCATGTTAAATTGCAGCTAATCAGATGGATGCTAACTTGGCTAACAGGCTAAAAGCTACTATTTAGCAGTGATCAAGTCTCCACAGACCTGAGGGATGAAACTAAATGAAGAAGTTAACTACAGGGCTTGTTAAATGGTGTCCAGCTGACTGCAGATCAGTCAACATCATGAAGACTCTGGTCTAAGAGAACCAAACTCTGGTTGGCTTGTTGTCAACTGACATCATTGATCATTCAACCAATGTTAATATGATCTGTGAAATTACTGGTGTATTATTGCTGGTGTGTTATAGAAATTATGAGATTTTAAAAAGCAATCACTTGGCAGTACTATTGTACATGAATATAGGTGTTTCTCTTTTTGTGTTTCTTTACATAAGTAATTGTAGCATTAACCACCCCACCTTTAGATTTTAATAAATTAATTATTAACAATTAACTGATGTAACTGTTAGTTATCATTAGCTGTTAGTTTTTATAATATTTTAAAATAAAGAGTAATATTTGCATATTGCAAAATTTACAGCATGATGTGTATTTACAATATTATTAAATAGATGCTTTATTGAATAAAGTGAACAAAGCAAACTTTTGATGTGGTTCCATGGTGTAATGGTTAGCACTCTGAATCTGGTAATCAGAGTTCAAATCTCAGAGGAACCTGCTTTTAAACATGAGTCCAACTTTAACAATGCAGCCTTTTTCCATGTTCCATGTCAAGCTTAAAGTTGATATTCAGACTGAAAAACAAGTGCTTTGTTGAGGGCACCTTGTTTCCAGCTTCCATTTGAGACCTGAAGCAACTAAGATTCTCTCTGTCTTCACCAAAAATATCTCCAAACTTAATGGTACTGACAGCGGCGGAAGCGGTTTTGAGTTACATGATGGAGGCACACTTTGACTTGTGTCTTGTACTCATCCAGGAAATGAGTTTCACTGACTGTTATGGATTTTTCTAAATTTAAAGGGTTCCTAGGGTTAGCTAGTGTAGCTTTTTTACAGCACTAAATCTTTAAACTGTCCCTCCAGAATGCAGGGGTTGAAGCACAGTGTCTCAAGGAAAACAGATGGCTAGTTATCTCCTAAGTTGACTAGGTAACCAAGGTCAGAGAGTCTGCCAGTGTTGGCCCTTTGATAAGGCCAATGGCTGGCGTCAGCAAGACAACAAGCGCCACTGTTAGTTCAGAGCTTAGAATGAGCATGCCCTGACTGTGTAGCTTTACTCTAGAGTAATGTAAGGTAATATACTTGTACTTAACTGGGTGTTAGTTTATAAGGCTGAGCACCATAGGGGAAGGTAGGAATATGTGGCGGACTCACTGGCAGCTGTCACGGTTTGTCCACGACATTCAGTTCATATTCCTCCTGATATATCAGAATCTTCAATAGAAAAATACTTACTTCTTCAATCAACCACGGGAGGCTCCTGGAGTGCATCCATTCTTTCCTCATTGAAACTATTCAATATTGAATAACACTGACATTTGACTTCCGATGGCTGAAGTTAGAGTCTATGGGGTTCATTGATCAAGGAGCAGTGTACTGAACAGTTACATTTATCAACCGGCGATCATGGTAAATGATGCGTTCACAGTAACTCAATTTCTAATCTGACAATCTAGAAAACTGTGACATCACAAAATATAACTTGGAAGGTGTACACATTATTGCCTGAAGGCGTAAGGATATATTGGTATTAGCTTTTCATTCAAGAATGGGGCAGTTGTTGATTTTCCTTTTTAATATGCAGGATACTAAGATTATGGGCAGTTATTGTTTAACTCTAGAGTTAAATGGTTTAATGTAATTATTATGAAAATAATATAATGTAATATTATCCTGAGCAAATATAAAGAAGCATACAGTAGCTGTATATTATGTTGCATAGCTTAAATGTAAATAATATATACAGTATATTAAATAATATAGCTGTATGTTATGTTGCATAACTTAAATGTAAAATAATATACAGTATATTAGTACTAACTGTATATTATGCTGCATATTTTTAAAATGTAAGAAAGAAATATACAGTATAATAGTATAGCTGTATATTATGCTGCATATTTTATAATGTAAGAAACATACAGTATAATAGTATAGCTGTATATTATACTTGCATATTTTAAAATGTAAAACATACAGTATAATAGTATAGCTGTATATTATGCTGCATATTTTAAAATGTAAAATAATATACAGTATATTAGTATTGTGACAACCCAGTGGGTGTGATTGGGTGTGTATGCGTGGTTTTTCAGCTGTCTCCCTTCTTTCCCAGGCAGGTTGATTACTTGATGAGCCTCTGGTGTGCGTTTTGGTGAGGGCGAGGGTCTCCGCTGTAAATCCCAGTGAGGAACACCGTCTGGAGCTCTCTGCACCTTCTTTCGGCCGGGCATCGGGCCGTCCGTCTACTGCTCTTTTTTTAGTTTGTGCCTGTTTTTGTAAATAAAATATTGTGCCGGCAATTTCCCTCTTCTTTGTTTATTGGTCAGATACCTGGAGCCAGTTCCTGACAAATGGGGGCTCGTCCGGCGTCTTAGTATTTTTGTTGGTGGCAATATGGCGCGCGGTAATGAGGAAGTTTTGGTTCACCTGTCGAGTTTAGGTGATGCACAGCGGATGCTTGCATTTTCTGGAGGTTCCACGTTAGGTATTAGGGCACTCTCTCCTTTGGGATTGTGTCTGTTTTGTTTTTTTTGTTTGTAGTGTTGTGGGGAGGCGGCTGAGTGTTGGTTCGCGCCAAACAGCAACTTCTTCTCCGAGGGAGCACTCCGGTAGGATAAGCCTGTGGTGGTTCCGGCTGGTTTTGTGCTTAATCCACCAGCTGCAGAACCGCATGAAGATTAGGGTTGAGATTAGCCAGATTCTGGGTTAGGTAGTTAGGGGAGCAGCTCTGGGGAGAAGCTTGTTGCTCCAATTAGCGTGTAGCTGTGTGCATCTGGCTCTAAGGTGAGTATGGATAGTTTGTCAGGTTTTTATGAGGCGCCCAGTGCGGTGTTTTTGGATTCGTACAGAAAGGATCAGTTGATAGAAATTGCGAACATTATAATAATGTGTGTTGCAAGAGGATTGCTCAAAGATGAGTTAAAAATGTTTGTGTTATTGTCATTATTTGAGAGAGGTGTGTTGCACAAAGAGTCTGGCGCTGAGCTGGAGGCTCGGGGCTGCTGTCAGCCCAGAATTCAGCATTGGTCTGGGGGGACAAGCGGTGCTCACGTTTGAGCAACAGCAGAGAGCTTTTGCAGTTGCAATTGGAACTGGGCGTTACAAAGCTGAGGATTTTGGACGCGACAGGGGGGGCTCTTTGGCGCCATTCAGTGAATCCAGCAGCGTGAGGGCAGGGACTTGATGGCGAGTCTGCGCCTTATGCACCACAGTTTAATGGCTTGAGATCGATACTTTCTTCATGTTGTTTGAAGCGGGTGTCCAGAGACTAGGCAGTGGCCAGATGTAGATAAGATACTCCTGCTGCAGATGCGTCCTCACTGGCTTAGGCGCGGGAGGCATACTCGGCTGTCAACATGTGCCGCCAGGAGAACACTTACATATGAAACCGTAAAGTCAGCCGTCCTCAAGGCATATGAACTTCGTTCCAGAGGCATATCGTCAGAGGTTTAGGCATTGGATGAAGGCGGTAAACAGAGCCGAATGTTGAATTTGTGCGCTTTGATTGCTAACAACTCATTTTTCACAGCTAGTGCCAGCGGAAAAAATAAACTTCATTTGATGGTCTGTGTGAACTAATTATCATTGAACAATTTAAAAACGTTGTTCCTCAGTCGTGGCAACACTTAAATGAGAAAGGGGCCAGCTACTGCGCTTAGCGACACGAGAGTGGCTGATGATTTTTGTTGACACATAAGTCTGGCTTTACTGGCACGAGATTTGGCAGCTTAGCGGTGTAAGGTGATGACCAGCAGTTTCACCACGCATAGCCACGTTTTTCCAAGCGGGTCCGGCCGCGGTTCGCGGCAGGTTCTGTCGCGCCGGGGCGTTCAAACCCTGTTACCTTTTGCCATGGGAGAGGTCATTGGAAGGACCAGTGTCCTTTAAAGCATAAGAAGGGTGTGCTTTCCCCAGCTCCGCCATGTTGTGCGCCAAGTGCCTTGAGAGGAAAAAGTGGTGAAGGAGACTGGTAGTGACAGGTCGAGGTTTGAGCAACTTTCCATCGCCGAGGCACAGGTGTCCTTGGTAGTTATGGCTGAACGTGTTGATATTAAGGTATTCTGCAGCGGTACAGGGGCCCGACATTCTTTCATCGACACAATCTCGCGCTCCCTTTTTCCTCTGATCGCCAGTCTGGTTCATTGTGATGAGGGATGGAGCTTGGTTTGTCCGATGCCATTGCCATAATGTGGTGTTAGACTGTGATCTGGCTAAAGGTGTTTTTGCTGTGGGTGTGCGCCCTGAATTACCTTTGCAGAGGCGTCTCCCATGATTCTGGGCAATGATATCAGGTCGGGTTTGGTCTAATGGTCCCCGTCACCTGTGGTGGTGTCCGAGCGTTAGCGGTGACGTCTGACAGCTTCCGGAGTTGGGCGTTTTCCTGTTTGTGCCATGTGGCGTGCTCAAAGTAAAGATGCGCCCGTGTCATTGGGGGCCCCGCTGACTTCAAGGGAACCAGTTGCGCTTCCCGTTTTTGCCTCCGCAGTGTCAAGGGTCAGAGTGGGTTCACGGCTCAGAGAAAAACTGATGTTTCGTTGTCCTCGTTGCTGGGATCAGGTTGTGCCGTGTCATAACATCGGTGAAGTTGACTCAGAGGTATTTTGTTCAGGATGGGATTCTGGTGCGTAAATGGGTGCCTTGTATCGGGGGATGTTGTAGGGACCTCCTGTGGTGCCTAGGGATTTTTCGTACTCAAGTTCTGAGAGCTGCACATGATAAAGTGGTCACTTTGGAGTCACGTAAAACGTATCTACAGGTACTGAAACACTTTTCCTGACCGTGGGCCAGAAAGAAGGTAGCGGCGTATATTAAAACATGCCATGTTTGCCAGCTGACAGGAAACCAACCAGCGTAGCGTAAAACCGGCGCCGTTGCAGCCAATTTCTGTGGCGAGTGAGCCTTTGAGTATCTGATTATAGACTGTGTGGGGCCGTTGCCTAGTGCAAAGTCGGGGTGTAAGTATTTATTGACTGTAGTGTGTCAATGTACTTTTTCGTTACCAGCGGCTTATCCGCTGTTCCATTACCGCAAAGCGGTAGTTAAAGCGCTGGCACAGTTTATTTCAGTGTTCGGAATACCCAAAGTCATACAAAGTGATCGAGTCCCTAATTTCTCCTCACATATGTTTGCTGAAGTCTTGAACACGCTGGGGTGTGCCGCCAACCAGTCCACTGCATATCATGCGCCAAAGTCAGGAGTGCGTTAGAGCGTTTCCATCAGGCAGCTTAAGTCCCTACTGCGCTTATTGCACAGAGTTAGATCGAGACTGGGAAAATGGACTTCCCTGGTTGATGTTGGCCCAGCGAAGCACGTGCAGGAAAGCGCACGGGCTTCAGTCGAATGAGTTGGTTTTGGGCCTTTCGGTGCGTGGGCGCTGGCAGCTCTGAAAAATGGTGAGTCCTCCTGAGGTTCCCAGGAATCTGGTTGATTTTGTTAATGGTTTTTGGCACAGGATTTGTTTCATGCGGGTTTGTTGGCAAAGAAAAACTGGGGCAGGCTCAGATAAGAATGAAAACCCATTATGACCGGGACCACGGGTGTGCCATGAGTATAGTCCTGGTGACCAGGTTCTTGTGCCCCCAGCTGCCGCTGGTCTGTCGCCGTTTCAGGCTAAATTTATAGGCCCATTATACTGTGTCATAAAAGTTTCTGATGTTAACTACCTTGTCGCTTCACTGGGTCGGAGGAAGTCGTCTCAGCTGTATCACGTGAACCTATTAAAACCATATTGTCAGCGCTCGGGGAAATGGTGAGTGCGTAAAAAGGTGACGATGGGTCCAGCGCTTCGCTGTGGATATTTGTATGGCGCCCAGGAAGCGGACTGAGCGTTTGAACCTGATGACAGTTTGTTGAGTGGTAGAGTTGAAAAACTCTGAATCTTTGCGTAATCTGCATGTCCTGTTGGTGCATTTGTCTGGAGATCAGCGTGAGGGGATTGGTGGAGCTGATTGGTAGGTTCCGCAGCAGCTTTTCGGTGGCGTTCCATCCCGCACCTCCTGGATTGTACACGATATTGATGTGGGGAGAGCTCAGCCCGATCAAACAACGGTTTTACGCGTGGGTCGAGAAGCTGACACATTTAAATACTGAGTTAATTGGTATATGCTGAAAAATCGTATTGCGGTTTTCCATCTGCATGTAGTTGGGCGTCTCCTTGATGGTGCCTACGCGGATAAAACTTTAGCGTTTTTGCGGACATTGAGAAGGATTCTGTCACCAAGTCCGACTCCTTTCCCATTACCATATGGAGCGGTGCATGAACAGGGTAGGATCCGTAAGTTTGTTTCTAAGCAGTTTGACCTGCTCAAGGGTTATTGGCAGGTGCCCTTATCAGAAGCGTGCAGTGAGATTGCTGCTTTTATTCACGTCGGCAGGCCTTTACCCAATACTGTTATGCCATTTGGTTAAGCGCTCAGGCCACTTTCAGCGGCTGATGAACCGGGTTGTGCACTTAGGTTAAAGGGCTACTCAAGTATATTTTAGATGATTTGGTTTGTTATTACCAGTATGATTTATGGCATTCACATTTGCAGAGAATTGTTTTGAAGGAGGACTTGTTTGAGGAGAGGTTGGCTGAGGCACAGTTGACCGTAAACTTGGCTAAGTCTTGAGTTTGCTCGAGCTACTGTTGAGTGCAGACGTCGTGTAGTTAGGGTCAGGGTAATGTCGATTCCTGTGCAGGCCAAGGTGCTAGCTGTGTAATCTGACTTTCCCACAGCCTACTACTACAAAGAAGGAACTTTGCGAGCAGTTTTTGGGTCTAGTAGGATATTATAGAAGTTTCTGTAGAAATTACTCTCTACTGTCAAATCTTTCCTTTGACTGAGTTGTTGAGGGCTGGAGCTTGCGAGTTTTGTGTGGTCTAGTGAGTGCCAACAGGCCTTTACTAATGTAAAATCTTTACTGTGCTCCAGTCCTGTGTTGGCAGCTCCACAGTTTGCAGCCAAACCCTTTGTTTATTCAAGTAGATGCCCAGCTAGGTCGAGGCACGGTGCACGTCCTTCTTTCAGGGGCCGAGAGGGGTTGGTGAGCCGGTCTGCTTCTTCTTTCAGAGAAGGTTAATCGACATCAGGCAAACTACTCCAGTCATAGAAAAGGAAGCTTTAGGCACTTATTTTGGCTTTACAGTATTTTGAGGTGTGCGTGGGTGGGGAGGGCACCTCTAGTTGTGTGATACAGATCACAACCCTTTGACCTTTTTGGGTTCTTTGAAGACTCGAACCAAGGAGACTGGTTAGGTGGTCTCTCTTTTGCAGGAGTCATGACTTAGATACACCATATCAAAAGGAAAAGATCATATTATGGCAAGATGCCTTGTCTAGTACACTTTTGTACCAGAGGTGGGGGGTTGTGGCAGGGCATTGTCTGAATTGGAGGGATTGTGCTATGACATATAATTTTATCTCTGCTTCTGCTCTCCCTACTCATCATCATCAGGCAGTCTCTTAATAAAGCTTCCCCGATTTACCCAGGTTCGCGGAATTCTGGATGATTAGGTGAGTTAAGGTTAGCTATTTTTGCAGGGATAACTTGTTCTATACGGGGTAATTGTGCGCTGTTATTAATGAGTAAATTGGTAGTGGCCCAAGCCACTTTTATGATTGGCTTATAGCTTTGGTGTAAGCGGTTCCCTTTGGGGTTCTCGTCTTTTTTGAAGTCTTGGGAGGAGTGTGAAACCCAACCCCAGTGGGTGTGAGATTGGAGGTGTGTATCGTGGTTTTTCGCTGTCTCCCTTTCTTTCCCAGGCAGGTTGATTACTTGAGATGAGCCTCTGGGTGTGCGTTTCGGTGAGGCGGGGGTCTCAGCCTGTAAAAATCCAGTGAGGAACACAGTCTGGGCTCTCTGCTGTTCGGTGAGGAGCGGAGTCTCCGCTGTAAAATCCCAGTGAGGGAACCACCGTCTGGAGCTCTCTGCACCTTCTGTTCAGTCTTGAACCAGCTGGGGTGTGCCGCCCAGCCAGTCCACTGCATATCATGGGTCAGGGTGCGTTAGAACGTTTCCATCAACGGGCAGCTTAAGTCCCTATAGTGCTTATTGCACAGGGTTAGATCGAGACTGGGAAGATGGACTTCCCTGGTTGATGTTGGCTGACGCGAGCCGTGCAGGAAACACAGGACTTCAGTCCGAGAATAGAGTTGGTTTTGGGCACTCATTGTGCGTGGGCAGCTGGCAGCTGGCTGAAGAAATGATTTAAATTCCTCCACAGGTTCCCAGGAATCTGATTTAGTTTTGTTAATGGTTTTCCGGCACAGGTTGTTTCATGCGGGTTTGTTGGCAAAGAAAAACTGGGGGCAGGCTCAGATAAGAATGAAAACCCATTATGACCGGATATCTGATTGTGCCATGAGTATAGTCCTGGTGAGCCAGGTTCTTGTGCTGACTTTACGCTGGTCACGTCGCTCATTTCAGGCTAAAGTTATGACCCGTATTATACTGTGTCCATAAAAGTTTCTGATGTTAACTACCTTGTAAGCTACACCAGATCGGATCGTTTCGAGCTGTATCACGTGAACCTGGTAAAACCATAATTATCAGCGCTGGGAAATGGTGAGTGATCGTAAAAGGTGGCGATGGAGTCAGCAGCGCTTCGCTGTGGATATTTGTATGGCGCAGGAAGCGGACGGCGTTCCCGAACCTGATGACAGTTTGTTTGAGTGGTAGGTTGAAAAACTCTCTGAATCTTTCTTTGTAATCTGCATATCCTGTTGGTGCATTTGTCTGGAGATCAGCGTGAGAGTTGAAGTGGAGCTGATTGGTAGGTTTTACCCGCAGCAACACCGGTTGTGATCCATCCGCACCTCCTGGATTGTACCACGATATTGATGTGGGGAGGCTCAGCCCGATCAAACAACTTGATTTTACAGCGATGGAGTCGGGCCTTTGACATTTAAATACTGAGATTGAGTATATGCTGAAAAATAATATTGCGGTTCCATCTGCATGTAGTTGAGAAATCTCCTTGTGTGTTGGTGCCTAAAGCGAGGATAAAACTTTGCGTTTTACGCAGGACATGAGGAAGGTCAATTCTGTCACCAAATCCGACTCCTTTCCATTACCATGCGATATGTGGACGATTGCATAGACAGGGTAGGATCGCCAGAGTTTGTTTCTAAGTATTGACCTGCTCAAGGGTTATTGGCAGGTTACCCTTATCAGGCGTCGTAGTGAGATTGCTGCTTTATTACGTCCCGGCAGGCCTTTACCAACACTGTTATGCCATTTGGTTTAAAAAACGCTTGCTCGGACCACTTTTCAGCGGCTGATGAACCGGGTTGTGCATGGGTTAAAGGGCTGCTCCGTATCTATTTAGATGATTTGGTTGTATACAGTGACACATGGCATTCACATTTGCAGAGAATAAGGGACTTGTTTGAGAAGGTTGGCTGAGGCACAGTTGACGATAAACTTGGCTAAGTGCGAGTTTGCTTCGAGCTACTGTTAATTACTTGGGCCGTGTAGTTGGTCAGGGTAATGTCGTTCCTGTGCAGGCCAGAGGTGCTAGCTGTGTCCTGACTTTCCACAGCCTACTACAAAAAAGAGGAACTGCAGCGGTTTTGAGGTCTAGTAGAGGATATTATAGAAGTTTCTGTAGAAATTTCTCTGCTGTGGAAATCTTTCCTTTGACTGTGAGTTGTTGAGGGCTGGAGCAGAAGTTTGTGTGGTCTAGTGAGTGCCAACAGGCCTTTACTAATGTAAAATCTTTACTGTGCTCCAGTCCTGTGTTGGCAGCTCCCACAGTTTGACAAACCCTTTGTTTTACAAGTAGATGCCAGCCAGGT
Source organism: Synanceia verrucosa (assembly GCA_029721515.1). NCBI lineage: Eukaryota > Metazoa > Chordata > Actinopteri > Perciformes > Synanceiidae > Synanceia > Synanceia verrucosa. The sequence continues at coordinate 59,627 of JAQQSB010001325.1, forward strand.
CGGGAGCAGTGCCAGAATCGTCCTTCTTTCAGGGAGCGAGGGGTTGTTGAGGCGGTCTGCTGCTTCTTCAGGAAGTTTGTCGACATCAGGCAAACTACTCGAAGTCATAGAAAAGAAGCTTTGGCACTTATTTTGGCTTTACACAGTATTTTGGGGTGTACACGTGGAGGTGGGAGGGCACCTCTAGTTGTATATACAGATCACAACCCTTTGACCTTTTGGGTTCTTTGAAGACTCTCCGAACCAGAGACTGGTTTTAGGTGAGTCTCTCTTTTGCAGGGAGTCATGACTTAGATATACACCATATCAAGGAGGGAAAGATAATATTATGGCCGGAGTGATGCCTTGTCTAGGGCACCCTTGTGTCTTAGAGTGAGGGGGTATTGTGGCAGGAGCATTTGTCTGGATTGGTGTGCTATGACATGTAATTTTATCTCTGGCTTCTGCTCTCCTACTCCCATCATCATCAGAGCAGTCTCTTAAATAAGCTTCCCCCGGTACCAGGTTGCGGAATTCTGGATGATTGGGTGAGAGTTAAGGTTGTATTTTTGCAGGGATAACTTGTTCATGTAATTGTCTTGCTGTATTGTTAATGGTAAATTGGTAATTAGCCTGAAGCCACACTTTTTATGATTGGCTTATAGCTTTACAGGTGTGACGGTTCCCCTTTGGGAGTTCCGTCTTAAGAAGGGAGGTGTGACAACCCCAGTGGGTGTGATTAGGTGTGTATGCGTGGTTTTTTTTTTCCGGCTGTCTCCCTTTCTTTCCCAGGCAAGGTTGATTACTTGATGAGCCTCTGGTGTGCGCGTTTCGGTGAGAGCGGGGGTCTCCGCTGTAAAATCCCAGTGAGAGTGAGGAACACCGTCTGTAGGCTCTCTGCACCTTCTCGACCGGACATCAGGGCGTCCGTCTGCTATCTTTTTTTAGTTTGTGTTTTTTGTAAATAAATATTGTGCCGGCAATTTCCACCTCTTGCGCTGTTTATTGGTCCAAGATACCTGAGCCAGTTCCTGACAGAGTATAGCTGTATATTAATGCTGCATATTTTAAAATGTAAAAATATACGAGTACAATAGATTATATTAGCTGTATATTATGCTGCATATTTTAAAATGTAAAAATATACAGTATATTAGTATAGCTGTATATTATGCTGCATATTTTAAAATGTAAAAATTGTGCTATAGGCCTATACTATGTGTGATGTGTTGCCCTTGCTTTTCATGTGTTTTTTTAAGTTTATTAAAGTTATTGCATAGATTACCTACATTAGAGGTGCCCAGCATCACCCACAGGAATGCACCAATTTTATTATTATCACAGTAATTGTTATGTAGACAGGAAAAAAAGTGAATGAAGACATGAACAAATACATTTGTTACACACAGAACAGTTCTTTCATGTGTTTTAATTAAGAGAGAGTATGGAAGATAATTAACAGATATTATGAGACACTTTCCAATAAAAACAATTATTAAACAAGATAATATGAAAACTTTATAAATGCTTAACAGTTATTAAACACATATAATTAACTATTTACAACACAAATATTTACAATATTTTACTTTGGAAACATTGCCTTTCACCATTTCCACCAACCTCTGCTCTTTTGTCATTGTTTCTGACAGAAACAGACAGTAAAACTGTGCCTCAGTACTGACTATGCTTATTCTTAGCCGTGTGGATCTTAGAGAGAGAAAAAGGAAGGTTGGATATTGGTCTATAGTTGGCCCTAAAACTACTCTGGATCAAGATGACCGGGCTTCTTCAGAAGAGGATTTGATTACGGCTACCTTTAAATGACTGAGGTACATAGCCTGACAGCAAAGATAAGTTGATCATGTTTAATGAGGTGCTCAGTAACAGTAAAACTTCTTTAAGCAGTGAAGTTGGGATGGGATCTAAGAGACAGGTAGAAGGCTTAGATGAGGAAATCAATGAAGTCAGTTTGTGGAGGTCTATGGGAGAAAAGCAGTCAAGTATACATCAAGTTCTTCAGTGAGTCCTATGCTTCCTGTGTTTGAAGACAAAGCAGTTTCAGTTCAAGGCACAGTGTGACTGATTTTCTGACTGATAATAGTTATAATCTTCTCAGTTAAAAGCTCATGAAGTCACTACTACTGAGGGTTATGGGAATAGATGGTTCAGTAGAGCTGTGGCTCTCTGTCAGCCTGGCTACAGTGCTGAAAAGAAACCTGGGGTTTTTTTTATTTTCCTCTATTAATGATGAATAATAAGCTGCTCTGGCCTTACGGAGAGCCTTCCTATAAGCTTTCAAACTATCATGCCAGTCTAGGCGACACTCTTGCAGACCGGTTAAACGCCACTTCCTTTCAAATCTTCTTGCTGCTTGCTTTAAACTGTGGGTGTGAGGGTTATACCATGGAGCCAGCTTTCTGTGCTTTACTATCTTCTTTTTTAGAGGAGCAACAGAGTCAAGAGATGCTCGCAGAGAGTCTGCAGTACTATCTACCAAATTATCAATTTGAGTAGGACTGAAGTCTGAGCCATCAAGTATATTGAATATTGATATTAGGTATTGAATTAAAAGCTAATGGAATTATATCCTTAAACTTGGCTACAGCACTTTCAGATAAACATCTAGTGTACATGGATTTACCTGATGGAGCGTAGGGTTATTTAAAGGTACAGACACAGAAACAGCCTGTTCTCAGCAGAGCTCAGTACAGTGATTTTTAACTGGCTGCAATTCAGGATCAGGGCTGAGTTTACACACTTTGAATACAATATTGTTGGACATCTGAGACCTATATAAAATTGCTGAAAAAGGTTTATAATATGTCACTTTTAATATGTGCAGATATTTTGACTCAAATATTATCATTCTCATATTATCATTAGCAGAGCATGGTACACCACACCTGCATGATGAGCTCATGGTGGATGTAGGCCCTGGGTTCAATCCCTGGCATCTCCAACACTTCTTATGTTCACATTAAAGGAGAGGCTTTGTTGACACTCACTGTACCATTTGAACAACACAGCTGCTTCCTTCTGCAGTCATGGATAAGAACTCGAATACACTTCTGAATGGGTAGTTTTATTTTGAAAAACTCTCAGACAGCTCAGTGGAGCCATCAAACGTAATATGAACCTTATGAAAAACAGAATTAAAATATCACTTAAGTACTTCCAGTTTCAGTTAGCATCTATGAGCTAAGCATGCTGCAAGCTAAGCATGTTCGTGCAGCTAATCAGATGGATGCTAACAGCTAACAGGCTAAAGCTACTATTTAGCAGTGATCAAGTCTCCACAGACCTGAGGATGAAACTAATTGGAAGAAGTTAACTACAGGGCTTGTTAAATGGTGTCAGCTGACTGCAGATCAGTCAACATCATGAAGACTCTGGTCTGAGAGACAAACTCTGGTTGGCTTGTTGTCAACTGACATCATTGATCATTCAACCAATGTTAATATGATCTGTGAAATTGCTGGTGTATTATTGCTGGTGTGTTGTAGAAATTATGAGATTTTAAAAAGCAATCACTTGGCAGTACTATTGTACATGAATATAGGTGTTTCTCTTTTGTGTTTCTTCACATGAGTAATTGTAGCATTAACCACCCACCTTTTAGATTTTAATAAATTAATTATTAACAATTAACTGACGTAACTGTTAGTTATCATTAGCTGTTAGTTTTATAATATTTTAAAATAAGAGTAATATTTGCATATTGCAAAATTTACAGCATGATGTGTATTTACAATATTATTAAATAGATGCTTTATTGAATAAAGTGAACAAAGCAAACTTTGATGTGGTTCCATGGTGTAATGGTTAGCACTCTGAATCTGGTAATCAGAGTTCAAATCTCAGAGGAACCTGCTTTTAAACATGAGTCCAACTTTAACAATGCAGCCTTTTCCATGTTCCATGTCAAGCTTAAAGTTGGTATTCAGACTGAAAACAGTGCTTTGTTGAGGGCACCTTGTTTCAGCTTCCATTTGAGACCTGAAGCAACTAAGATTCTCTCTGTCTTCACCAAAAATATCTCCAAACTTAATGGTACTGACAGCGTGGAAACGGTTTTGAGTTACATGATGGAGGCACACTTTGACTTGTGTCTTGTACTCATCAGGAAATGAGGTTTCACTGACTGTTATGGATTTTTTCTAAATTTAAGGGTTCCTAGGGTTAGCTAGTGTAGCTTTTTTTACAGCACTAAATCTTTAAACTGTCCCTCCAGAATGCAGGGTTGAAGCACAGTGTCTCAAGGAAAACAGATGGCTAGTTATCTCTAAGTTGGACGAGGTAACCAAGGTCAGAGGAGTCTGCCAGTGTTGGCCCTTTGATAAGGCCAATGGCTGAAAGGCGTCAGCAAGACAACAGGCGCCACTGTTAGTTCAGAGCTTAGAATGAGCATGCCCTGACTGTAACGCTTCTCTAGAGTAATGTAAGGTAATATACTTGTACTTAACTGGGTGTTAGTTTATAAGGCTGAGCACCATAGGGAAGGTAGGAATATGTGGACTCTGGCAGCTGTATGGTTGTCCACGACAAAGTTCATATTCCTCCTGATATATCAGAATCTTCAATAAATACTTACTTCTTCTTCAATCAACCACAGGGAGGCTCCTGGGTGCATCCATTCTTTCCTCATTGACTATTCAATATTGAATAACACTGACATTTGACTTCCGATGGCTGAGTTATAGTCTATGGGGTTCATTGATCAAGGAGCAGTGTACTGAACAGTTACATTTATCAAAATTTCCACCAAACTTTACTTCACACAGTCAGATGGCCCGAGTGGTTCGGCTAGGCGCTGCGCTCAAGCTGAGAACACTCTGTCCATATAGGGGGCAGGAGAACAAAAGGAAGAGGGAAAGAGAGAGAGGAGGAAAGAGAGAAAAAAGGAAAATTATGGCTGTTTCCAACCACATCTTTACGATATATGCATTGTTGAGCTGTGAAAATGCACTTATAAAACTTTCATATTTTTGAGAATTTCAGGGGATTGAACCGGGCGATCATGGTAAATGATGCGTTCACAGTAACTCAGATTTCTAATCTGACAATCTAAGAAACTGTGACATCACAAAATAACGGGAAGGTGTACATTATTGCCTGAGACGTAAGGGATATTTGGTATTAGCTTTTCATTCAGAATGGGGCGGTTGTTGATTTTCCTTTTTAATATGCAGGATACTAAGATTATGGGCAGTTATTGTTTAACTCTAGAGTTAAATGGTTTAATGTAATTATTATGAAAATAATATAATGTAATATTATCCTAAACAAACATAAAGAAGCATACAGTTGCTGTATATTATGTTGCATAGCTTAAATGTAAAATAATATACAGTATAATAGTATAGCTGTATATTATGCTGCATATTTTAAAATGTAAAAATATACAGTATAATAGTATAGCTGTATATTATGTTGCATAGCTTAAATGTAAAATAATATACAGTATATTAGTATAGCTGTATATTATGCTGCATAGCTTAAATGTAAAATAATATACAGTATAATAGTATAGCTGTATATTATGCTGCATATTTTAAAATGTAAAATAATATACAGTATAATAGTATAGCTGTATATTATGCTGCATATTTTAAAATGTAAAACATACAGTATAATAGTATAGTTGTATATTGTACTGCATATTTTAAAATGTAAAAATATACAGTATATTCGTATAGCTGTATATTATGCTGCATATTTTAAAATGTAAAACATACAGTATAATAGTATAACTGTATATTATGCTGCATATTTTAAAATGTAAAAACATACAGTATAATAGTATAGCTGTATATTATGCTGCATATTTTAAAATGTAAAATAATATACAGTATATTAGTATTGTGACAACCCCAGTGGGTGTGATTGGGTGTGTATGCGTGGTTTTTTCCGCTGTCTCCTTTCTTTCCCAGGCAGGTTGATTACTTGATGAGCCTCTGGTGTGCGTTTCGTGAGGGGCGGGTCTCCGCTGTAAAATCCCAGTGAGGAACACCGTCTGGGCTCTCTGCACCTTCTCGGCCGGACATCGGCCGTCCGTCTGCTGCTCTTTTTAGTTTGTGTTTTTGTAAATAAATATTATTGCCGGCAATTTCCCTCTTGCGCTGTTTATTGGTCAGATACCTGAGCCAGTTCTGACAAATGGGGGCTCGTGCTGGCGTCTTAGTATTTTGTTTGGTGGCAATATGGCACGGTAATGAGAGTTTTGGTTCACCTGTCGAGTTTAGGTGATGCACAGCGGATGCGCATTTTCTGGAGGTTCCGTTTAGGTATTAGGGCAATCTCTCCTTTGGGATTGTGTCTGTTTGTTTTTTGTTGTAGTGTTGTGGGGGCGGCTAGTGTTGGTTGCGCCAAGCAACGCCTTCTCGAGGAGCACTCCGTGGATCGCCTGTGTGGTGGTTCCGCTGGTTTTGTGCTTAATCCACCCGCTGCAGAACCGCATGAAGATTAGGGTTGAGATTAGCCAGATTCTGGGTTAGGTAGTTAGGGGAACGCTCTGGGGGGCTTGTTGCTCAATTGCGTGTAGCTGTGTGCATCTGGCTCTAAGGTGAGTATGGATAGTTTGTCAGGTTTTTATGAAGCGCCCAGTGCGGTGTTTTTGGATTCGTACAGAAAGGATCAGTTGATAGAAATTATGCGAGCATTATAATATTGTGTTGCAAGAGGGATTGCTCAAAGATGAGTTAAAAATGTTTGTGTTATTGTCATTATTTGAGAGAGGTGTGTTGCACAAAGAGTCTGGCGCTGAGCTGGAGGCTGGGGCTGCTGTCAGCCCAGATTCAGCATTGAAGTCTGGGGGACAAGCGGCGGTGCTCACGTTTGAGCAGCAGAGAGATCTTTGCAGTTGCAATTGGAACTGGAGCCGTACAAAGCTGAGGATTTTGGACCGCGACAGGGGGCTCTTTGGCGCATTCAGTGAATCAGCGCGTGAGGGCAGGGACTTGATGGCGAGTCTGGCGCCTTATGCCACAGTTTAATGAGCGAGATCCCGATACTTTCTTCATGTTGTTTGAGCGGGTGTCAGAGACTAGGCAGTGGCCAGATGTAGATAAGATACTCCTGCTGCAGTGCGCCCTCACTGGCAAGGCGCAGGAGGCATACTCGGCTGTATGTGCGCAGGGAGAGAACCTTACATATGAAACCGTAAAGTCAGCCGTCCTCAAGGCATATGAACTTCGTTCAGAGGCATATCGTCAGAGGTTTAGGCATTGGATGAAGGCCGGTAAACAGGCGAATGTTGAATTTGTGCGCGATTTAACAACTCATTTTCACCGCTAGTGCGCCCGCTGGAAAAATAAACTCATTTGATGGTCTGTGTGAACTAATGATCATTGAACAATTTAAAAACGTTGTTCCTCAGTGCGTAGCAGCTTACTTAAATAGAAAGGGCCAGCTACTGCGCTTTAAAGCGGCCGAATTGGCTGATGATTTTGTTGACACATAAGTCTGGCTTTACTGAGATGCAGCAGCGGGTAGGTGATGACAGCAGTTTCCGCGCGCCGCAGCCGTTTTCCAAGCCGGGTCCGGCGCGGACCGCAGCAGGTTCTGTGCGCCCGGGACGTTCAAACCTGTGCAACTTTTGCCATGGAGAGGGTCATTGGAAGGACCAGTGTCCTTTAAAGCATAAAAGGGTGCTTTCCCAGCTCCCGCCATGTTGTGCGCAAGTGCGCAGAGGAAAAAGTGGTGAAGGAGACTGGTAGTGACAGGTCGGGGTTTGAGCCTTTCATCATAGAGGCACAGGTGTCCTTGGTGGATATGGCTGAGCGTGTTGATATTAAAGTGTTCACAGCGGTACAGGGGCCCGACATTCTTTCATTATACAATCTGCGCTCCCTTTTTCCTCTGATACGCAGTCTGGTGATTTCATTGTGATGAGGGGATGGAGCTTGGTTTTGTCCCGTGCCATGCCATAATGTGGTGTTAGACTGTGATCTGGCTAAAGGTGTTTTTGCTGTGGGTGTGCGCCCTGAATTACCTTTGCACGGCGTCTCCATGAATCAGGGCAATGATATCTGTGGGGTCGGGTTTGGTCTAATGGTCCCCGTCACCTGTGGTGGTGTCCGAGCCGTTAGCGGTGACGCTCTGACAGCCTCGGAGTTGGACGTTTTTCCTGTTTGTGCCATGATCGCAGTGCTCAAAGTAAAGATGCGCCCGTGTCATTGGGGGTCGGCTTCTAGGGAACCAGTTGCGCTTCCCGTTTTGCCTCCACTGGTGTCAAAGGATGAGTGGGTTACGGCTCAGAAAACTGATGTTTCGTTGTCCTCGTTGTGGGATCAGGTTGTGCCGTGTCATAACATCGGTGAGGTTGCTCAGGGGTATTTTGTTCAGGATGGGATTCTGGTGCGTAAATGGGTGCCTTGTATCGGGGATGTTGTAGGACCTCCTGTGGTGCCTAGGGATTTTCAGTGACTCAAGTTCTGAGAGCTGCACATGATAAAAGTGGTCACTTTGGAGTCGTAAAGCGTGATCTACAGGTACTGAAACACTTTTTCTGGCCAAGGGCCAAGAAAGAGGTGGTGGCGTATATTAAAACATGCCATGTTTGCCAGCTGACAGGAAACCCAACCAGCGTAAAAACCAGCGCCGTTGCAGCCAATTTCTGGGGCGAGTGAGCCTTTCGAGTATCTGATTATAGACTGTGTGGGGCCGTTGCCTAGTGCAAAGTCGGGGTGTAAGTATTTATTGACTGTAATGTGTCAATGTACTCGTTACCCAGCGGTTTATCCGCTTGTTCCATTACCACCAAAGCGGTAGTTAAAGCGCTGGCACAGTTTATTTCAGTGTTCGAATACCCAAAGTCATACAAAGTGATCGAGGGTCTAATTTCTCCTCACATATGTTTGCTGAAGTCTTGAACACGCTGGGGTGTGCCATAACCAGTCCACTGCATATCATGCGCGCAAAGTCAGGGTGCGTTAGAACGTTTCCATCAGACGCTAAGTCCCTACTCGCGCTTATTGCACAGAGTTAGATCGAGACTGGGAAGATGGACTTCCCTGGTTGATGTTGGCGGCGCGAGAAGCCGTGCAGGAGAGCACGGGCTTCAGTCCGAATGAGTTGGTTTTTGGGCACTCGGTGCGTGGGCCGCTGGCAGCTCTGAAAAATGATTTAATTCTCCTGAGGTTCCCAGGAATCTGGTTGATTTTGTTAATGGTTTTCGCACAGGTTGTTTCATGCGGGTTTGTTGGCAAAAGAAAAACTGGGGCAGGCTCAGATAAGAATGAAAACCCATTATGACCAGGATCTGATTGTGCCATGAGTATAGTCCTGGTGACCAGGTTCTTGTGCTGACACCGCTGGTCACGTCGCCGTTTCAGGCTAAATTTATAGGCCCGTATACTGTGTCCGCAAAAGTTTCTGATGTTAACTACCTTGTCGCTACACCAGGTCGGAGGAAGTCGTCTCAGCTGTATCACGTGAACCTGTTAAAACCATATTATCAGCGCTCGGGAAATGGTGAGTGCGTAAAAGGTGACGTGGGTCCAGTGCTCGCTGTGGATATTTGTATGGCGCAGGAAGCGGACGGGCGTTCCGAACCTGATGACAGTTTGTTGAGTGGTAGGTTGAATAACTCTGAATCTTTGCGTAATCTGCATGTCCTGTTGGTGCATTTGTCTGGAGATCAGCGTGAGGAGTTGGTGGAGCTGATTGGTAGGTTCCCGCAGCTTTTCGGTGACGTTCCATCCCGCACCTCCTGGATTGTACACGATATTGATGTGGGGGAGGCTCAGCCGATCAAACAACGGTTTTACTCGCGTGGGTCTGGAGAAGCTGACACATTTAAATACTGAGATTGAGTATATGCTGAAAAATAATATTATGTTCCATCTGCATGTAGTTGGGCGTCTCCTTGTGTGTTGGTGCCTAAAACGGATAAAACTTTATGCTTTTTGCACGGACATGAGGAAGGTTAATTCTGTCACCAAGTCCGACTCCTTTCCATTACCGCGTATGGACGATTGCATAGACAGGGTAGGATCCGCCAAGTTTGTTTCTAAGTTTGACCTGCTCAAGGGTTATTGGCAGGTGCCCTTATCAGAGCGCGTCTGAGTGAGATTGCTGCTTTTTTCGTCGGCAGGCCTTTACCAATACACTGTTATGCCATTTGGTTTAAACGCTCCAGCCACTTTCAGCGGCTGATGAACCGGGTTGTGCATGGGTTAAAGGGCTGCTCCGTATATTTAGATGATTTGGTTGTATACAGTGACACATGGCATTCACATTTGCAGAGAATAAGGGACTTGTTTGAGAGGTTGGCTGAGGCACAGTTGACAGTAAACTTGGCTAAGTGCGAGTTTGCTCGAGCTACTGTTAATTACTTGGGCCGTGTAGTTGGTCAGGGTAATGTCGTTCCTGTGCAGGCCAAGGTGCTAGCTGTGTCTGACTTTCCACAGCCTACTACAAAAAAGGAACTGCAGCGGTTTTTGGGTCTAGTAGGATATTATAGAAGTTTCTGTAGAAATTTCTCTATTGTAAATCTTTCCTTTGACTGAGTTGTTGAGGGCCGGAGAAGTTTGTGTGGTCTACTGAGTGCCAACAGGCCTTTACTAATGTAAAATCTTTACTGTGCTCCAGTCCTGTGTTGGCAGCTCCACAGTTTGACAAACCCTTTGTTTTACAAGTAGATGCCAGCCAGGTGGGCCGGTGCCGCCCTTCTTCAGGGGGCGAGGGTTGTTGAGGCCGGTCTGCTTCTTCTCCAGGAAGTTTAATCGACATCAGGCAAACTACTCCAGTCATAGAAAAGGAAGCTTTGGCACTTATTTTGGCTTTACAGTATTTTGAGGTGTATGCGTGGGTGGGACGGCACCTCTAGTTGTGTATACAGATCACAACCCTTTGACCTTTTGGGTTCTTTGAAGACTCCGAGACCAGAGACTGGTTAGGTGGTCTCTCTTTTGCAGGGTCATGACTTAGATATACGCCATATCAAAGGGAAAGATAATATTATGGCAGATGCCTTGTCTAGGGCACCTTTGTCTTAGAGTGAGGGGTATTGTGGCAGTGCATTGTCTAGTTGGTGTGCTATGACATGTAATTTTATCTCTGCTTCTGCTCTCCTACTCATCATCATCAGGCAGTCTCTTAAATAAGCTTCCCCGGTACCAGGTTGCAGATTTCTGGATGACTGGGTGAGTTAAGGTTGTATTTTGCAGGGATAACTTGTTCATGTAATTGTGCGCTGTTATTAATGGTAAATTGGTAATTGGCCAAGCCACTTTTATGATTGGCTTATAGCTTTGGTGTGACGGTTCCCCTTTTGGGGTTCCGTCTTTAGGAGGGTGTGACAACCCCAGCGGGTGTGATTGGGTGTGTATCGTGGTTTTTCCGCTGTCTCCCTTTCTTTCGCAGGCAGGTTGATTACTTGATGAGCCTCTGGTGTGTGTTTGGTGAGGGCGGGGTCTCCGCTGTAAAATCCCAGTGAGGAACACCGTCTGGGCTCTCTGCACCTTCTCGGCCGGGCATCGGGCCGTCCGTCTGCTGCTCTTTTTTTGAGTTTGTGTTTTTGTAAATAAATATTATTGCCGGCAATTTCCCTCTTGCGCTGTTTATTGGTCAGATACCTGAGCCAGTTCTGACAGTATAGCTGTATATTATGCTGCATATTTTAAAATGTAAAAATATACAGTACAATAGTATAGCTGTATATTATGCTGCATATTTTAAAATGTAAAAATTGTGCTATAGGCCTATACTATGTGTGATGTGTTGCCTTTTCATGTGTTTTTTAAGTTTATTAAGTTATTGCATACTTATTAGAGGTGCCCATCACCACAGATACCATTTTATTATTATCACAATAATTGTTATGTAGACAGGAAAAAGTGAATGAAGACATGAACAAATACATTTGTTGCACACAAGAACAGTTCTTTCATGTTTAATTAAGGAGTGGAAGATAATTAACAGATATTATGAACACTTTCAATAAAACAATTATTAAACAGATAATTTGAAAACTTTATAAATGTAACAGTTATTAAACACATATAATTAACTATTTACAACACAAATATTTACAATATTTTACTTTGGAAACGTTGCTTTCATTTCCACCAACCTCTGCTCTTTTGTCATTGTTTCTGACAGAAGACAGTAAAACTGTGCCTCAGTACTGACTATGCTTATTCTTAGCCGTGTGGAACTGCCCACATTTTTTGCACGTGTTGGCCTGTACAGTCTGTCTATATGGCCTCTTCTGTGCACCAGTGGCTGCAGCAGGTGCAGCAGGTACAGCAGGTTGTGGGTTGTTGACCTGTGAATCTGCGACAGGAAGCATTAATTGTAACACAGCCACAGGTTGTCCTTCTGGTGTCCTGCAGGTGAGGATCTGTGGCGTCAGAACAGGGACTGTACCTGGGTGTGCCGGGGTGCAGAAGGCTCTGGAGTGGCTGAGGATGCTGCAGAGTGCTCGGGAGGAATGGGGTGCAATAATCAACTGCCGTTGCTCCCCCAACTCCACCAAGTATTCAGCAAGCTAATCGACATGCTGGAATCCTGGCACATTCTGGTCATCAACAGCCTGTAAATACAGTCAACAGAAAACAGCAAAGAACAATGTTCACAAATTACTGCAGTTCTTTATGGATGCTGAGGGTTAAATAAAAACATTGAAATACAAGCAACTTTCCAAAATGACCACAGTGTCACTTACAATGGTTTCATCCTCGTGAGGAGAGCCGGGTGACTGGATGGAGCTGCCAGGTGGTGGAGGTGCCAGTGTGAAGCTGCTGGATGGTGAAGCCACCAGGGAGGACCTGCTAGCTACTGAAGGAGCAAGGGTGAAGCTGCCAGGTGCAGAAGACTGGATGTGGTAGCAGAAAAAGATGGTGCCTCTGCACATCTTGTAGCATCAAATATTAGTATTCACTTTAATCTGTTTGCACTAATTATATCATTCCACTATTGTACATTCAGCTGCACATTTTGCACTTTCTGTATATACTGTAAATATTATATATGTTACATTATATTGTATGTTAAGTACTCTGTAGGCTATATAGTAAACTATAGTAAACCCATAAACTATACTTCGGCATATATATATACTGTCATATGTATATTGTTATTATATGTATATTCTGTTCCATATTAGTTATCATATATTTATTACTGCTCTTTTGCACTTCTGGTTGGATGCAGTCTGCATTTCATTACCTTATACTGTGAAATGTGTGATGACAGTGAAGCTGAAACTAATCAGTGTCATGGTTGCTACTGTAAACAACCGTTGCTACTGTGTTGTGAAAGAAATTAACGGGTGGTTGTGCTTGGTACAAGAGGTACTTATATTTCCCACGAGGTACTCTTATATTAGTTTCCCGCAACTCTAAAGATGGAACACTCACTGACTCCAAGAGGTACTGTTACTTCCCATGAGGTACTCTGGGGGAGGGTTTTCCTATCTTTGAGGGGTATTCCAGTACTAATTTCCCACACTCAAGAACAATACTCAACAGGCAATAAGTAATCTGACTCCAAATAAGATTAAATATACCTTACACCTGCTTTCCTGCGTGGTCGTTGATGAGAGGGAGAGAAGACGAGGAAGACGAGGAGATTTCTCAGTTAAAAACTCTATTTAATGAGTGAGACAAAGAATATTGAAACAGAATTCTGGGTTTCTGGGGCCTTGGGCATTCCAGGAACCCCGCACAAGGCTAAGTCCAATCCTTTTATAGCTTTTACAAGTTTCACTTTCTAACTAGGTGTTGTCTTCAGGTCTTTGGGGTGTTGGATGTCATCAGTTCTTCTCTTCATTGGTTGATATTTGGTGCAAAAGGGCGTCCCGAGGCGGCACACTGGACCGCCAAAGTGTTATTGTGTGCCCACTGGAGATATCTCCAGCCAAAGGGATAAGGACACATTCCTGTACTCTGTGAATCTCTGTTCTTTGTCTGAAAACCATGAAACTACTTTTACACTATTCATTATACATAATAAAGCATTTCAACATAATTTATCAGAATAAAATGGTAAACCTCACAACTAGTAAAACTGTATATGACTGAATACATCATAACATTATAAGTGTGTATAATTAAAACAAACCATAACTAGTAAAAATATCTGATAATAACAAACCATAACTAGTAAACATGTCTATGCTTAAAACAAATCATAAAATAGCACAAGCATGACCTTTCACATCTCAACAGGGCCTATCTATCATGTTAGGGAAAACAGAACCTCTTTTTCCCGCTGTGTGAAACCTTCCTATTGTCTCCTGGAGATACATAACTGCAATGAGCACAAATCTATTGGTTACAAAATGCTTAGGAAATGAATCAACAAGAGTCTGGAGAAGAATACATTGTAATTTTACCATGCACTCTGAGTGAGAAAGACCTAGGCAGTAGGATGCGAATAATGTGACCTTAAAAAGAGAAATAATTCCAGTCTGCAGCTTTTACGTGCAGCTGAAAAACCATCTTTTAAGCAACGCCTCTGGTTATATGATTTTTAAACTTATGCTAATAAAAATATAGCGACAATCTGACTAAATACATATACAAAATCCTAACATTCCATAGAAGAAGACAGATGTTCTCCATGTTGTTGATGTTCACTCTGTACTGATAACAGTAGTAGTAGCTGCTTCAAAACGTCTGCTGCTTGGCGTGTCTTAATTGCCAATATGAACAATAATTATGGAAATATTGGTGTTTGCTGAGAACAGGCTTCATCATGTCAACAGTGTCCTGTCAGATGAACACAGCGGTCACACCAGGATGAAGGTAAGTGGTGTAAATCGTTTGCTTGTGATTTCCTGACAGACCTAACAAAGCATTAATACAGCATTTATAAAGTCAGTATAATTATGTATTACTTAAACATCCTTTTGTTTTTTTGCACTGAATCACAGCAAAAACTGCTCGTCATATTTTCATCAAACTGAGCATTGTAGCAATGCTAATGTTAATTTTCATTTACCGGCTACCAATTCGTCACCTTTCCTCAAATGTGCTCAATATACTACACATACAACATGTAGCAATATTTCTGATTGAGACAGACAAGTAGGTAAACATTTACATTAATATCAAATTTACATACAACTTATGTTTAAAGACACCAAGCAACACAGAGAGGGAAATGCTAACGGCTAACTGCTGCTAATGACCAGAGTGCATTAAGCACCACCGCTAATATGTGTAAACAACAGGTGTGAGTGCTTTAGAAGAACCAGTCTATGTTTTAATATGCAGGGTTATTAGCCCTACAACAATAAGCTCCAGATTTGTGCAGAACTGGAAACAAGCTGACCAAGGATGTTTTCACATCTAGTCCCCTTTAAGTGAACTGAACTCAGTCCTCTGTAAGTGGACCAAAAAGTGGACCAACAGAAAAAGAACTCAGTTCTTTTGTGTTCACATTGTGAGTTTATTACAAAGAGGACCAGGTTCTCTTTCAGGTCCAATTCAGCTTTGATAGGGTCTCAGTCCCCTTTCTGTTCACACCTGGTCCTCTAGAGCTCTCAGACCCCCAATGCACTGAATTCTGGGTAGTTTTCACTTGGAACAAAGTGTCTGCTGCCACGCTTGCCCTCCTGTGTTTTCTGGTTAGTGTTCACATATGCGCAAACAATGCTGAGTCATTGGTCTGAGCTCGTTTGAAGGGCTGAAAGGGAGAAACACCCTTATTTAAATGACATTACCTGGTTAGTTAAACACATAAACCATCGTCCCTGGGTGGATTCGAACCACCAACCTTTCCGCTAACAGCCAAACGCACTGGACATAAAAAATGCCTGAAGAAATGAAAAATAGCGTACATGTATTCAAAAGAAGACATAATGAACCTGATAAATCGAAAAGGCTAGTGTCATGGAAATTGACATTTTTTTTGCTTTTTCTTTAAATTAAGAGTGCCATGTAGAGGAGTCAAGAATGTCCAAAATACTTCATGAGGCTTTGTTTGTTCATCAGTAGTAATGGGCTCCAAAGATGTTGTTCTCTACTTTTTACTCACTTAAGTTCAAAAGTGCTTTCCGCCCTAAGACAGCTGGGATAAGCTCCAGCCCCCCCGCGACCCTATGAGGATAAGCGGTAGATAATGGATGGATGGAAGTTCAAAAGTTCCCTGCATTGGCTGGCAATAGGAGCCAGGTCTCCCGCGTGGGAGGTGAGAATTCTACTACTGAACCACCAATGCTCAAACTAGCAAACCAAACTGCAATTCTCTGAAAAGATTGTTGTTCAAATGTAGCAGATGCTGGATGATACTGCCCTGTACCGTCTAAACAGAGATGCAGAATAACTTTGGAGTAAGTCAAGAAAGCAGGATTCATCAAATGGACGTTACTGCTACATCTGTTAATCGGGGTGACGGGCTCCAAAGATGTACTTCTTTAGTTGATGCTCACTTGTTCAAAACTCCTCTGCATTGGCCGGGAATCGGACCCGGTCGCCCGCATGGCAGGCGAGAATTCTACCACTGAACCACCAATGCTTAAGTTAGCAGCCAAAATGCTACAATTCTCTGAAAAGATTGATGTTCAAATATAGCAAATGCTGGAAGATACTGCTCTGTACCATCTAAACAGAGATGCAGAATAACTTTGGACTAAGTCAAGAGAGGAGGATTCTTCAAATGGACATCACTGCTACATCTGTCCCTCGATCTATTGGGTAGTGACGCACAAATGAAACTTCACGAAGCACTTGTGATATTTTTTGACTCCTCCAGATGTAGCACTTGGTTTGAAGAAAAAGGCTAGTGTCATGGAAATTGACAATTTTTTTGCTTTTTCTTTAAACCAAGATCGCCATCCAGAGAAGTCAAAAATATCAAAAATACCTCATGAAGCTTCATTAGTTCATCAGTAGTAATGGGCTCCAAAGACATTGTTCTCTATTTTTTACTCACTGAAGTTCAAAAGTTCCCTGCATTGGCTGGGAATCGGAGCCAGGTCTCCGCGTGGGAGGTGAGAATTCTACTACTGAACCACCAATGCTCAAACTAGCAAACCAAACTGCAATTCTCTGAGAAGATTGTTGTTCAAATGTAGCAGATGCTGGATGATACTGCCCTGTACCGTCTAAACAGAGATGCAGAATAACTTTGGAGTAAGTCAAGAGAGCAGGATTCATCAAATGGACGTGACTGCTACATCTGTTACTCGGGGTAACGGGCTCCAAAGATGTACTTCTTTAGTTGATGCACACTTGTTCAAAACTCCTCTGCATTGGCCGGGAATCGGACCCAGGTCTCCCGCATTGGCAAGCGAGAATTCTACCGCTGAACAACCAATGCTTAAGTTAGCAGCCAAAATGCTACAATTCTCTAAAAAGATTGATGTTCAAATATAGCAAATGCTGGATGATACTGCCATGTACCGTCTAAACAGAGATGCAGAATAACTTTGGAGTAAGTCAAGAGAGGAGGATTCTTCAAATGGACATCACTGCTACATCTGTCCCTCGATCTATTGGGTAGTGACGGACAAATGAAACTTCACGAAGCACTTGTGATATTTTTTGACTCCTCCAGATGTAGCACTTGGTTTAAAGGAAACGGCTAGTGTCATGGAAATTGAAATTTTTTTTGCTTTTTCTTTAAACCAAGAGCGCCATCCAGAGAAGTCAAAAATATCAAAAATACCTCATGAAGCTTCATTAGTTCATCAGTAGTAATGGGCTCCAAAGATATTGTTCTCCATTTTTTACTCACTTAAGTTCAAAATTTCCCTACATTGGCTGTGAATCAGAGCCAGGTCTCCCACGTGGGAGGTGAGAATTCTACTACTGAACCACCAATGCTCAAACTAGCAAACCAAACTGCAATTCTCTGAAAAGATTTTTGTTCAAATGTAGCAGATGCTGGATGATACTGCCCTGTACCGTCTAAACAGAGATGCAGAATAACTTTGGAGTAAGTCAAGAGAGCAGGATTCATCAAATGGACATTACTACTACATCTGTTACTCGGGGTAACGGGCTCCAAAGATATACTTCTTTAGTTGATGCTCACTTGTTCAAAACTCCTCTGCATTGGCCGAATCGGACCGGGTCTCCCGGACGGCACTCGGGAAAGTTTAGCTAAACGGCCCTAAACCGCTTTCCCATTCATTTCCAATGGTAGTGCTAAACCACTACGGATGCAATATATGTTTGGCCACTACGCTGTTATGGCGCTGTTAAGAGCTTGATGAAGAGGCAAAGAAGAAGAAGGAGGTGGAGGCTGTCTTTCATCCTTCAGACTACATCTTCTACTACATCTGCGGACGAGGCAGCGACTCTCTTGATTTCCACTTGGTGTTTTGTTTTGTGTTTGAGGTAAGATTTCAATTCTAAATGTAAACCACAGGAAAAATATTTATATCGGTGTGTGCTTTCTTAAGCTTTGCGTTGCTTCGTTTAATATTGACATCGCAGTTTGCTGCTAATCTCGTACTCACTGTTACAAAGCCGACCGGCTTTTCCCTCTGAGATAAGTTTTGTGTTGTAACATGGCAAACTGTGATTGAAGACGAGCTAGTTTATTAATAATGTGTTTAGTTTTCGTGTTGTAGAGTGATAATATCTTGTCAGGGAGATACTGATACAGATGTTTTTTTGTTCGTTGGCTAGCTTCGCCCAAGGGGGGCTTCTTAAAATTAAGGGGCTTTTGTGAAATAACATATACGGCCATGAATAAACATGACTGTATTTTATGTTGAGCTATGTAGTTTTCATTTCAGGATCGGGTGAAACCTTGTCATTATGTTTCTGATGGCATCGCTTGTTCGTAACGCGTCGCTTGGTAAAGCTCCCGATGTTGCGCTGTGTGACCTCAGTTTACCTCAGCATCGCTTGCTTTACATGGCTGGATACTTTGTATCCAAGTAGAAAGTACTTTACAAGTTGATGCTGTATTCTTTCTGACAATGATTGTACAGTGTCATGTTCATACACCTATATCTAAATCTAATGTATGCCTTTATATGTATATATCCATCCATCCATTCTCTTCCGCTTATCCGGGATCGGGTCATGGGGTAGCAGCTTAAGCAGGGAAACCCAGACTTCCCTCTCCCCAGCCACTTCGTCCAGCTCTTCTGGAGGGATCCCGAGGCGTTCCCAGGCCAGCCGAGAGACATAGTCTCTCCAGCGTGTCCTGGGTCGTCCCCGGGGTCTCCTACCAGTGGGACGTGCCCGGTACACCTCACCAGGGAGGCGTCCGGGAGGCATCCTTACCAGATGCCCGAGCCACCTCATCTGGCTCCTCTCGATGCGGAGGAGCAGCGGCTCTACTCTGAGCCCCACCCGGATGGCCGAGCTTCTCACCCTATCTCTAAGGGAGAGTCCGGACACCCTGCGGAGGAAACTCATTTCGGCCGCTTGTATCCATGATCTTGTTCTTTCGGTCACGACCCACAGCTCGTGACCATAGGTGAGGGTAGGAACGTAGATCGACTGGTAAATTGAGAGCTTCGCCTTTCGGCTCAGCTCCCTCTTCACCACGACGGACCGATACAGCGTCCGCATCACTGCAGAAGCTGCACCGACCCGCCTGTCGATCTCCCGCTCCATTTTTCCCTCACTCGTGAACAAGACCCCGAGATACTTGAACTCCTCTACTTGGGGCAGGATCTTCTCCCCGACCTGGAGAGAGCACTCTACCCTTTTCCGACTGAGGACCATGGCCTCAGATTTGGAGGTGCTGACTTTCATCCCAACCGCTTCACACTCGGCTGCGAACCGCTCCAGTGAGAGCTGAAGATCACGGCCTGATGAAGCCAACAGAACCACATCGTCTGCGAAAAGCAGCGATGTGATACTGAGGTCACCAAACCGGACCCCCTCAATGCCTTGGCTGCGCTTAGAAATTCTGTCCATAAAAATTATGAACAGAATCGGTGACAAAGGGCAGCCTTGGCGGAGTCCAACCCTCACTGGAAACAAATCCGACTTACTGCCGGCAATGCGGACCAGACTCTGGCACCGGTCGTACAAGGACCAAACCGCCCGTACCAGGGGTCCGGTACCCCATACTCCCGAGCACCCCCACAAGACTCCCGAGGGACACGGTCGAACGCCTTCTCCAAGTCCACAAAACACATGTAGACTGGTTGGGCGAACTCCCATGCACCCTCCAGGATCCTGCTGAGGGTGTAGAGCTGGTCCACTGTTCCACGGCCGGGTCGAAACCACATTGCTCCTCCTGAATCCGAGATTCGACTTCCGACGGACCCTCCTCTCCAGAACCCCTGAATAGACTTTACCAGGGAGGCTGAGGAGTGTGATCCCCTATAGTTGGAGCACACCCTCCAATCCCCCTTCTTAAAGAGGGGAACCACCACCCTGGTCTGCCAATCCAAAGGTACTGTCCCCGATGTCCACGCGATGCTGCAGAGACTTGTCAGCCACGACACTCCCACAGCATCCAGAGCCTTTAGGAACTCCGGGTGGATCTCATCCACCCCCGGGGCTCTGCCACTGAGGAGCTTTTTAACCACCTCAACCCCAGAGATAGGAGAGCCCGCCCCAGAGTCCCCAGTCTCTGCTTCCTCATAGGAAGGCATGTCGGTGGGATTGAGGAGGTCCTCGAAGTATTCTCCCCACCGATTCACAACGTCCCGAGTCGAGGTCAGCAGCGCACCATCCCGACTATACACAGTGTTGGTGGTGCACTGCTTCCCCCTCCTGAGACGCCGGATGGTGGACCAGAATCTCCTCGAAGCCGTCCAGAAGTCATTCTCCATGGCCTCACAAACTCCTCCCACACCCGAGTTTTTGCCTCGGCGATGGCCAAAGCCGCATTCCGCTTGGCCAGCCGGTATCTGTCAGCTGCCTCCAGAGTCCCACAGACCAAAAAGGCCTGATAGGACTCCTTCTTCAGCTTGACGGCATCCCTTACCGCAGGTGTCCACCAACGGGTTCGGGGATTGCCGCCACGACAGACACCAACCACCTTACGGCCACAGCTCTGGTCGGCTGCCACAACAATGGAGGCACGGAACATGGCCCATTCGGACTCAATGTCCCCCACCTCCCTCAGGATGTGGTCGAAGTTCCGCCGGAGATGGGAGTTGAAACTCCTTCTGACAGGGGACTCTGCCAGACGCTCCCAGCAGACCCTCACAATACGTTTTGGTCTGCCAGATCGAACCGACATCTTCCCCCACCATCGAAGCCAACTCACCACCAGGTGGTGATAGGTTGACAACTCTGCCCCTCTCTTCACCCGAGTGTCAAAGACATACGGCCGCAAGTCCGGTGACACGACTACAAAGTCGATCATCGAACTGCGGCCTAGGGTGTCCTGGTGCCAAGTGCACATATGGACACTTTTATGCTTGAACATGGTGTTCGTTATGGACAATCCGTGACGAGCACAGAAGTCCAGTAACAGAGCACCACTCGGGTTCCGGTCGGGGGGGGGCCGTTCCTCCCAATCACACCTCTCCAGGTCTCACTGTCATTGCCCACGTGAGCATTGAAGTCCCCCAGCAGAACAAGGGAATCCCCAGAGGGGGTGCTCTCCAGCACCCTTTCCAAGGACTCCAAAAAGGGTGGGTACTCTGAACTGTTGTTTGGTGCATAAGCACACACAACAGTCAGGACCCGTCCCCCCACCTGAAGGCGGAGGGAGGCTACCCTCTCGTCTACCGAGGTAAACCCCAATGTACAGGCACCGAGCCACGGGGCAATAAGTATGCTCACACCTGCTCGGCGCCTCTCACCGTGGGCAACTCCAGAGTGGAACAAAGTTCAACCCCTTTCAAGAGGACTGGTACTAGAGCCCAAAATGTGTGTGGAGGTGAGTCCGACTATATCTAGTCGGAACTTCTCCACCTCACACACCAGTTCGGGCTCCTTTCCTGCCAGAGAGATGACATTCCACGTCCCTAGAGCTAGCTTCTGTAGCCGGGGATTGGACCGCCAAGGTCCCTGCCTTCGGCTGCCACCCAACTCACAACGCACCCGACCCCCTTGGCCCCTCTCATGGGTGGTGGGCCCATGGGAAGGGTGACCCACGTTGCCTTTTCGGGCTGTGCCCGGCCGGGCCCCATGGGTGTAGGCCCGGCCACCAGGCGCTCGCCCACGGGCCCCACCTCCAGGCCTGGCTCCAGAGGGGGGCCCCGGTAACCCGCGTCCGGGCAAGGGAAAACGTTTGTGCTTGATCTTTTTAACCATAGGGGGTCTTTGAGCCGTGCTTTGTCTGGTCCCTCACCTAGGACCTGTCTGCCTTGGGTGACCCTACCGGGGGCAGAAAGCCCCCGATAACATAGCTCCTAGGTTCATTGGGACACACAAACCCCTCCACCACGATAAGGTGACGGCTCAAGATTTTAGATTTAGATATATACATATACCCCTCGTATATGTATATATCTAAATCTATAACACCTGTCCTTAGATAGTTAGGTAGATAAAGAGATAGATAGAGATAGTCTTCTACAAAATACCTCTATATTCATGTATAATTATGGAGGAGAATGAAAACTGCAGAAAAAGCTTGAATCTCTGCTTGCAGAGGGAATTTTCCAGAGTGGCGCCACAGACGGGTAAGTAACCTTAACATTCACATGTTGGCAACATCTTGAACAAGTTTTTTTTCAACTGAACATGGTTTTTATAGTTTTATTGTTGTCGGTTGAGGAGATGTTGGCAACATGTACCCTTCTATTCGATGATATTATCGAGTCACAGTTGCTAACAGTTCTCACTGAGATAAGATGACCTTTGTTAGCTAAGTATTATTTCTGAAGGCTGCTGACTGAGATAAGAATACATAGCTGGCGTCAAATAAATGCAAAGATAAAATTGTCTCTGCATGAAGGCGAATTGTGTATATTTATATAATTGTATATGTACATAATTATTGTATCTGTGTTTATACAGCTAAATTGACATGAAGGCTAAACATGAAAAAGATATGGTCTCCATGTAGCTGTATAGATACAGTATGTCTTAACTGATAGCATGAAGCATTTGTTAATCATGATTCAGCTATTAACTATGCTCTTATTTTCATCGTAATCAAGCAAATTGCAATCAGAGCAGACCAATAGCTGGTAAGTAGGCCAAGGTTATGGTACAAAATGATGCTTGTAGCTTTACTGTACAACTACCAGAAGCTAGCACCAGCAATGGTTCATAAAGGATCTTTGCTAGGCGAAATACTGGAACCAGTGAACCACTTTAAAAATGAAAAATGAATCAATTATCAAAATAGTTGCTGATCGACTCATTGATTACTCTGCCAATCCTTTTGGCTCTGACTGACATCTTTTGTGATGCAGATATTGAGACAAGGCTTTTATGATATCTATCCTTAACCTAAACTTACTGTATATCTTACCTTAAATGTGATCTGTCCCTGGCTAACAGCACCTGCCTGACGCGGCAGGGGACCAGGCTGCATGACGTCCTGCAGTCCCTGGATCATGATGGGAGCAGCTAGTCCAACATTCAGTGTCTCAGTAGACATGGATGTATTTGGCTGCTTAGAGCTATATGGAGCTGCACCCAGGGTGGTGCACCCAGCATGTGCTCCGCTCACACTTTCATCCAGCTGATGGTGGACAGTGACCTCATGTCCCGGGTTATGAGCACCTGCAGGACTCTTCAGGTGACTTGGCTGGTCAGTGACAGGTGGAGCTGGTACCATGGGGCTGTACTTAGTAATTTCTTCGCACAGACTCTCCAGAAGTTGTTGATGAACAGAATCATCAATAGGAGCAGAAAGAGGTGAAGTTGATGCACCAAATATACCGCAGAGGGTTTCAAGTAGTAATCTGTATTCCTCGTCACTGAGAAGTTCTGCATCCAGATCCATGCCGTCGGCAGGCATGTTGTCAGCTGTCTCCATACGGTTACTCCAGAGGAATGACTGGTGTTTCACTCTGTCTGAACGTTATGGTACCTGAGACAAACATTAATAAGAAGATGATTTTCAGAATCTGATATTAAAACACCATATGCACTTTTTTGGGGGCAACACAGTGGTGCAGTGGTTAGTACTGTCACCTCACAGCAAGAAAGTACCGGGTTCGATTCCCGGCCCCGGGGCCTTACTGTGTTCTCTCCGGGTACTCTGACTTCCTCCCACCATCCAAAAACATGCATGGGGATTAGGTTAATTGGCTAATTTAAATTGATCGTAGGTGTGAATGTGAGTGGTTGTCTGTCTCTATGTGTCCTGTGATGAACTGGAGACTTGTCCAGGGTGTACCCTGCCTTCCGCCCTAAGACAGCTGGGATAGACTCCAGTCCCCAAATACAGCTTACATGTTGATGTATCAGCATTAATACTCCAATAATATAATTTATGATACAATATGAACTGGAGCAGGTACTTTAAAATTTGAGAAATTTTGTAGAACAGTGTTGTATTGACAGCTAACAGACCATTGGTGAAATGTATTTTGGTAATAATAATAATAGCTGGTTAATGAGTGCTTTACTTTATGTATCTGTGTACTTACTTGATGCCGATAACTGATGGATCAGTTAGCTCAAAAGTTTTGTCTTCACTTTCTCAGGTGAAATGAGCAGCGTGTCTTCTGTTAAACACTTTAGTTGTGTTCCGTTCTGTTCTAATCTGCTTTGATCTGTATTCTAATCTGCTTTGATCTGTATTCTAATCTACTTTGATCTGTACCTTAAATAGTTCCCCACCTCCCAAGATTCTCTCCATAGGGTCCAATGTTAATTTTCAGAGAAAAAATCCTGAAAAATCAGAAAAAACTCATTTGTTTAACCTGCCGCTGTCGGCCTTCTGTGTAGGCTGGAGACATAAAATTTGCACTGCTGTGATCCTCGCGAGCTCCTGCCGCCTCTCGTCCAAACCCCAAAGCCGTACTCCTTACGGTTTTTGAGTTATTTAGAGGAGTTCGGCATGGTCCGACTCAGCTTGAAAACAGTGGCAGTCAGTGAGAGCCAGCGTGTGAGACAGACCAGGGGCGGACCTCGACTTTTCCGTTGGGGTGCCCTATGGGGTGCTGAAGCCACGCAGGGGTGGCCAGCAGAATTAGGTGATATGCATGAATCTCCATCACCATAGCATCATTCACATGCAAAAATCTAAGCTCTACTCCTTATAGTTTTTTTATACGAGAGGTGATTGGACAGGTCAGCTGATAATCAGTGGCACAGTGTGACTGGATGTTGGTGTGTGTGTGTCAGGTGGGGGATCCACATAGACACATCTATTGAGATTAGATGATGATATGATACAGGCTTCTGATTGGCCATTACCACAGATACAGAGAGTGCATGACATCATTGATCACACGCATCGACAGGAAGCACTGGCTCAGGCTGTTTCTTTCAAAATAAAAGTCTGGTGTTTCAAAATAAAAGCCCCAGACTCCAGAGGAGTAACTATTTCCTCACAGGAAGCTGTGACCATGACTGTCCTTTCAAAATAAAAGCCCCGAACTCTGATTTAATCTTCACAGGAAACAAGTTCTGTTTGTTTGCAACACGAATCTGGGACAGGCACGCACAAAGTGCATGCTTCGGTGTGTTTTTTCACAACATGAATTTGGGATAGGCACGTACATAGTGCGTGCTTCAGTGCAGGAGAGGGTCAGCATGCATAAGGCGGGGCCATGTAGACCTGGCATTGCGTGGGTCTGGCGTCATGTGTGCAGGCACATATTAAAATTTCTTCTGGAATTTTTTATAGTTATTAATATTATTATCATTACATTATGATTTATGACGATGTTTTACTGAAGAAATAACTTGGAATTTGCTTGTATTTTGAGCTATCTGTGTTGCCATCGTTGAGTTATGCAACTCTTCTCATTTCTGAGTATCTCCCCAGGAAATCCATCTGATACTATGTGGCACCTAAGTGCTTAAGGCTCAAGTTTTATGACTGGCAGAATAAACAGATAAGACCAGTTCCTCCTCTCTGACCCAAGAAACTCCAGGACATACACCAGGAGGAGGAGTTTTATTGCCCCACATTCCTGCTTTAATCCTGCCAGACACATCCAAAGCTTAATGTGGCCTCTTCCTTTCTCCCTGCCTGGAGCAGAACATTACATTAAGATTTTAATGGTTATCTATGCTTTCATTCCTCAGCTACTGTCATATAAGTATCACTGTTACAGTGTCAAAGATCAGTCTCCACATAGATCCTCTTCCTTTTCCTCCTTCTGATAAGGACTAAATGTGACATGTGGGATTGGTTGTGGATTAAATCTACAGACACAATCATACATAGATCTGCCTGTTGTAGTACACCTTCCTATATGCTCTGATATCATGGTTCTTCTGTGTTGGTTATTTTGATTCGATTAGTCAAGTTTTGTTCTGTGGTTTCCTACTATAGGTTGCTTGGTGTCATTTTACAGCTGAGAGAGGGAGCTTTCACATAGAGAAACTTTAATAAAGTAAAACACAGCAGTATTAACATTAAATAAGTTAAAAGAATATCATCTCAGTTAACTTGGTGGATGGGGAGGGACCAGTGGTCACACCCCACTGGACCTTCAACAAAGATCATAAAAAGCCTCAGCTGGTCTGAGTGCTCTCTCTACTCTTCTTCAGTCCTTCAGTCAGTCAAGTTCTGGTCTTCATCCTCTCCACTGCATCTCTGTTCTCCCTCTCCCACATGCTGGGAGGGGGAGGAAACAATTATTATTTCTGTTAGTTACCTGGTCATTTAGTTTGTCAAACTAATCATTTATTATTAGTTATTTTCTGTGACAGTAGTAGTCTGGTTATAGTTTGTCAAATAAACATCTCATTTATAAAGAACTTGGTTATTTGATTTGTGTGTGTATATAAAGTAATTGAATCACTGTACACTAGGTCAAGAACTCTGTAGCACCCTGAGATTAAGAGACTCTATTAATTAATGTCAAATTCACAAGTTTTCCCTGTTTTAGCAAAACTGGGTGGCGCCCTGATAATTTCTACTATTAAAGGTAATTTTTGGTTTATGATCAATAACTTAAAGGTATTGTTTATAAATACATAATTTGATATTAATTAATGATTGACTAATCTGCTCTACACTATTTATGCTACAATGTAGTGAAATAGTTTCTGTTCGTAGTTTAGTCATGTAGTTTGTCAAATAGACATAAAGAAGTTGGTTATTTGATTTGTGTGTGTCTATAAAGCAAATTGAATCACTGGACACGAGGTCCAAGAATCTCAAGAGCTGCCTTAGGTTAAGAGACCCTATCATATCAAATCTGCAAGTTTTCCCTGTTTCCACAAAACTGGATGGTGTCTGTGTGAATCAATAACTTAAGAGTTATTGATTATAAATACTGATGTTATACAAATGAATGACTGATTATTCATGTGCTACAGGGAGCGTCTTTGTGCTCAGTGATCCCTGTCAGCTTCTTTCTGTGCACTCATCAGCCTGTCTGCCTCCACTGACTAGTTGTTCACTGCTCTTGTAGTCATTTCTGCAGTATTGAGCTGCTCCCTCTGCAGGGAGCTTACTGACCCCACAAAAATAAGAAAGAAGTCAAGGCTGCATTGTGTTCACATTTATTTGAGTTTACATGCAAAGTGTAATTGTACTCTCATTCCATGTTAGCTGGTTGGACTAGCTACCCTTCCTGTTAGCGCTGCCCGCCATGGTAGTGGAGGTTTGACTGAGCAGAGTTATAAGTGCTTCAGAAGTACTTATTTGTGCTGTAAGAAATTCTGATTCTGGTTCTGATTGTCCCACCGAGGAGACGATACACTCCACTCTTTGTAAGACTGCAGCTGTCTTACAGGGACAAGTTTCCTTCTCCGTACTGGTTGTGAGACTGAACAAAGCTCACCTGAATTGTGAAGGTCATTCTGGGAGGTGTGACTAACTACGTCACTGCTGCTCCACCCACTCCTTGTCCACCTACTCCTGGTCCACCCACTCATGCTCCACCTACTCATGATCCACCCACTCATGCTCCACCCACTCCTGCTCCACCTACCCACTCATGCTCCACGTACTCCTGGTCCACCCACTCATGCTCCACCTACTCCTGGTCCACCACAAATGAACTTGGCTCCATCTCGTGGCCAATTTGGTGAACTTGAGTTTGATGGTTGCAGTATTCAAACTTTCCATGTGTGCATGGTAGCTCTGATACATAATTAGCTAAAACTAACACTGAACTCTGGACATAGAACTTGTCAAACAAACATCCATCCATCCATTATCTACCGCTTATCCTCATAGGGTCGTGGGGGGGCTGGAGTCTATCCCAGCTGTCTTAGGGCGGACAAGTCGCCACCTCATCGCAGGACACATAGAGAGAGACAACCACTCACATTCACACCTACGTTCAATTTAAATTAGCCAATTAACCTAATCCCCATGCATGTTTGTGGATGGAAGCCAGAGTACCCGGAGAGAACCCACACAGACACGGGGAGAACATGCAAACTCCACACAGAAAGGACCCGGGCCTGGGATTCGAACCCGGTACCTTCTTGCTGTGAGACGACAGTGCTAACCACTACACCACCCGTCAAACAAACAATCACAGCAATTTCTCACTAATACTTGTCAAGGATACTGAATAAAATCATGACAACAATAAAATAATCACAAGGATTTCTTACTATTAACTGTAAATGATACTGAGTAAAGCTTCTACTAAACTGGCATTTATAATACATCATTCAATCACAAACAACTAAACAGTTAATCAATTTTTAATCTACCTTTTTCCTGTCAGCTCTCAATTGTCATAACCACTTTCTACAAAAAACCCAAAACAAAACAATTTCATTGATTGATTTACACGAAATAATCAACTACAACTAACAACAACAATAACAGAGGCAGAAGAATTGAATTGAAAAGCTGTATGTATGTATGTAATGCATCCCCTCTTGCTTGTCTTGCACATCTTCCTGCTCTCCGCTAACATACATATTATAAATCAAACATGTCATCTCCTGCAGCAAAACTCATCCACCCATACAGATGTAGAATCCATTGACGCCTCTGAGAATTTGGACATAGTAATAGCAGATTTGACTGAAGATTTATTCCCAGGTTATGCAAATAAATCCAGAGTGCCACTCACCAAGAACTAATAAAGTGACAACTAAAATATGCATTTCCTACTGAAAATGTGTGGGAATACTGTCAGCTGAAGCTACGCTGCTCATGCTGAATGCTGCTTAGCTTAAGCTAATCTGCTAATGCTGGGTTGAATGTTTTGGGAAGGTGAAGTAGAATCAATTTTGAAAAAATATGAATGTATAGTTTGTTTAATTCAATTTAAAAGTTGAATGTTGAAAATGTGTGATGTAGCATAAACCACACTTTTTAGATTTTAAAGCTGCAATCCATGATGCTGTTCAGAAACACTTTTTGTTCTACTGGGTGAAATGCTCCTTCTACCCTGAGAGCAGTCAATACATGATGTGTTCAGAAAAAGGAAGGGAAAGAATCAGACCTCTGTGGCAGCTACAGGACTGTAAAAACTCTGACCAATCAACTGACACTCAGAGCGAGATGAGAGAACCAATCATGTGTCATCCTGCTCATGTCCCTCCCTCCTCCCCGCTGTTGCTGGAAATATCAAACACACAGTTCATCTGCAGAAATACAGAGATAGCAGGGAAATCCCTTCTGTAGGGAACAATGTCAGAGAAAATGCAGCCAAAAATACCACTTCAGTGTTACTTCTGACGACTCATCATGCTAAACAGACAAAGAGAAGAAAGAGGGAGGAAGAAAAGACTGAAAGACAAAACTCTGGATAAAGCTAAGAGGACAAACCAGAGTGAACATAGGTGGAGACACTGAGACATCTGAAGGGACTGAAAAGTGATGCAGAAGTTACTTTCGTCCTGTTGGACAGGTAATTATTTGTTTAGCTTAGGGAGGAGTTATTATTTTCATGAAATATGTAATGTTTGCTAACTTAGCTACTGTTGTAGCGCGTATTAGCCTGATGCTAACGTTAGCTTCTCTGTGGGTGTAAGCTGGTCGTAGGTGTGGCTTGTATTGAAGAGGTTATAGGTGTAACTGTAAATGATACTGAGTAAAGCTTCTACTAAACTGGCATTTATAATACATCATTCAATCACAAACAACTAAACAGTTCATCAATTTTTAATCTACCTTTTTCCTGTCAGCTCTCAATTGTCAAAACCACTTTCTACAAAAAACCCAAAACAAAACAATTTCATTGATTGATTTACACGAAATAATCAACTACAACTAACAACAACAATAACAGAGGCAGAAGAATTGAATTGAAAAGCTGTATGTATGTATGTAATGCATCCCCTCTTGCTTGTCTTGCACATCTTCCTGCTTTCCGCTAACATACATATTATAAATCAAACATGTCATCTCCTGCAGCAGAGGTTATAGGATATGACATTTTGACCATATTGAACAGTCATAATCATCACTGTCTGCATTATAAAGGTGACAAAATGACGTTGATATATTGGCTTTGAACGGGACGTTTTACAGCTGTGGTGATGTAGCATAACAGCTCTCCTCTCCCTGCTGAATGCTACTATTCAAGTTTGAAGGGGTGGAGCTTTGGACGGAGCACTGATGGGAGGAGAGTGTGGAGGTAAGGGGAGGCTGAGAGGAGGTGCTACTTTCAAATCTTGCTAGCTCTTTCAACTCATGAATTGTAGCTTTAATAAATGAATTATCAATTATCAATAATTAACAGAACTAACTATTAATTATTAATCAGCGATTTGCTCGTTGAATCAGGGGAACCATCTCTTTTTATCAAAGGTTTAAGCTTATTTGATCGATCAGTCCGATATCATAAGATCATAAAACTCTGAATCAGGAATTTTATG
Source organism: Synanceia verrucosa (assembly GCA_029721515.1). Classification (NCBI taxonomy): domain Eukaryota; kingdom Metazoa; phylum Chordata; class Actinopteri; order Perciformes; family Synanceiidae; genus Synanceia; species Synanceia verrucosa. Next base: position 90,361 of record JAQQSB010001325.1, read on the forward strand.
CATTTGCTTCATATATATGTGTGTGTGTGTGTGTGTGTGTGTGTGTAGTGTTAAGGGAAGAAGTTAATTCTTTTCTAGAGGTAATTCACTGTTACTGTTAAAAATTAAGTGGATATTTTAGTTTGATTGACACCAACTCAAGAATCAGAAAAGGGCCGAAGCGTCCTACTTTGTGCAGGTTTTCCTGGTTCCAGGCAGGTCCAGAAGGCAGCTTAGTGGGCTCTGATGCTTCTTGGATTCACAGTCCAGACTGGAGGTTAAGACTGTCGGCAGGGTGGAACGAGAGCGAGCTGGGTTGTCGCTGATCAGCTGGCCTATTGGTCACCGGAGAGACTTCGGTCGCACATTGGTGGCGATGGCTGGACGCTGACTGGCTTTCGATGGCAGATGGTGTTGTACAAATTATTCAGATAATACATTCATTAAATCTCGTTTGGCCAGAAGGGTATCGTCTTAACGTTAACTCCAAATAAAAGAAATGAAAACATTGAAATGAAAGCACTGTTGCTTTTTAGACTAAACTTGACTGATCAGATGTTAAAATTAACATGTAGACATAACCAAATAACAGAGAGCGAGAATAAAAAAAGAACTAATGAGACATAGATGAAGACCGGAAAAATGAAAGACAACAGCTAAAAGACAACTGAAGTCTGGAGATTTTTGGTTTTCTATTACTCTTGAGAAGTGGTGGAATTGGGAGGAGTTAAACGATCCTTCCTCTCTTTTCACTTTTAATTCATATGTAAGTGAATTGAATATAATCTACTCGTTAACTTATGAATCACATATTCACTTCCCACTATAAACCAAACAAATTATGACCTTAGTGTCAAGCACGTGATGAGACATTTGATAATCACCAGTTTTCAGCAAATGTTATAAGCAGATTATTATCACATAACTTTAAGATGTAATGCATCTCATTATGTAGTTTACCAAACTAAACAAGATTAAACAGGATTAATTCAACCATGCTAACAAAGAAAAACAATAGATTATAATTACTAAGTTATTAACTTTGAACACAGCTTTGCATAAAGTTCACAGATGAAATATCAAAAGATTATATGGAAGGTTTACCTTCATTGTCCACTAGATGGCAATGTGGCTCCATGATAGAATTTATCTTAAAACAACTCACTTGTAACTCAGTGACACATACTGCTTCAGGGGTCAAAAAAGGATCAAAATTCATCTTTTCATTTGAGGACTAATTTTTATCCAACTCATATCATGTTTAGATACTCATAACCTTTTATTTCACATTACATAGAGAACTTCATCCACAAAATTTGAGTGTTTTCACATCTGTGAGCCAGTTTTATGGCTTTCTTCTTTTTCTTCTCTGGGGTCCATAAACACATCACAGATAAGAGCGATGGAGGTGTGGTCACTCTGTGTGTGTGTGTGTGTGTGTGTGAGAGAGAGAGAGATAGAGACATTGGAGAAGAAAACACATAAAGTTGCAATTCAATTGTAAAGAATGTGTTATTGAATTAAAGAATTATTTGATATTCTGTAATACATGCAGGTACAAAAAGAGAAAGGAGAAGGGACTTTTAAAGTCTATCGGAGAGCTAACTGCTAAACAGCAAAAAAAACAAAAAAAAACAAAGAGCAAAGTGGAATGAAAACTCAAAGAAGTACAAGAAGAAGAAAAAATGCCTCCAGACAATTCTGAACGACAGCCCCCCATCTGATGTCTCCGGCACAGATGACCAACTCCTACAGCCCAGACCAGTGCTACAGCCCAGGGACGAAAATGACAGGATTGCACAATCCTATAATAAGGTGTTATTGCTTTTATATCTCAGCACTCACCCAATCAACCTATCGATCACTCACTTGCTGCCCTCTCCATCACTGTGATTCCTTTCTTTTTCACTCACTCACTGACTCACTTTCTTACTCAGTCACTCACTCACTCTCTGACTCACTCAGTCAGTCACACTTTGTCTTACTCAATCACTGTCTCACTCTCTTCCAGGAGGACACGCCATCAACCGGAGGAACTCAGACCATTAGTGATGCAACACAATCACCCTCTGGTCCAATGACATCACCTAAAAGAACAATGTCCACAAAGGAAAAACTCAAGCTAACTAAAAAACTGAAGATCACACTGACAAAGCTCGAGAAGAAAAACAAGGAGCTCGACAATCTGAGAAAAAAAATAAAACATCTTGAAGCAAAGAATGCAGGGCTGCATCAGACACAAAGGAAGCTGGCAGACAAAAGGAAGGTTACACAGAACAGACGCCACAACATGAGAACCGTCGCAACACCTGCAAAGACAACCCATTGCCAGTTGTGATGAACCCAGCCACAAAGAACAACATGGTGAGATGGAATGAGTGGGTGACAAAAACATCACCATCCTGGAAAAAATCTCCTGATGGTACTGAGGTTGAAGGCAAGCACACCACTCTGGAAACGACAGCGGCCAGCCTAGAAAAACTGGTGGAGCAAACAAAGAACGACCTGCCACGTTTCAAGGTTCACCTCTTCAACATAGCACACCAGTTCAGAGAGATCAGGCGGCTGAAAGAGAGATTGGTGGAAGATGAAGGAGTTGTACATTTTGACTACAGTGAAAGTTACAACTGTAAGTGGAGCAAGGAAATAAAGGACACTCACTTTGGTGGAGGTCACAAACAGGTTACTTTGCATACTGGTGTCCTGTATGTGAGTGAGGGACAGCCGGAAGCCTTTGCCACGGTATCCAGCAGTCTAAAGCACGATGCTGTAGCGACGTGGGCACACCTTGATCCAGTGTGGCAGCATATAAAATCCAGTCACCCCACAGTAAAACATGTCCATCTGGTGTCTGATGGGCCAACTTCCCAATACCACAACAAGGTTTGTCATGAGCAATAACTTTTAGACTGATAATGATTGGTCAGAATTTTATAAATCCATCAGTAAAACATGAGAAAGACAAAAATACCCCATATTTACACTCACTCACTGTCACTCACTTTCTGACTCACTCTCAACATTCAACCTCTCTATCTTTCTCTCCCGCCATCCTCAGGTCTCCTTCTATTTGGCATCCACAGTGCCTTTCATAAAGGGTTTCAAGTCTGTGACCTGGAATTTTACAGAGGCATCACACGGGAAAGGTGCTCCAGACGGCGTTGGAGGAGCACTGAAAAATATTGCCGACAGGCTGGTAGCCTATGGAATGGACATACCTGATGCTGAAGCCTTGCTGCACAACCTGTCAGAGCAGAGTTCAGTGAAACTCTTCAAGGTGACTGAAGAGGACATTGAAACATTTGGAGAGTTAATGCCCCCATCACTGAAGACAGTGCAGGGCACTCTGAAAGTACATCAGGTAAGGTATCACTCAGTAAACAATCAGATTATGATTCCCATTATGTTCACTGAATAAATGTGCAACGTTACTCATATATTTTTCTGTTGTTTTTTTTTCAGCTTATTGCAACAGAACCAGGGAAGATCAGAGTGAGGGATGTCTCATGCTTCTGTAAGCCTGCATGTGATTGCTGTGCTCCAAAAGAAGTCATTCTCAAAGAAGAGACGGAAAATAGGGACTCTATTGGAGTTGGGCAATGGGTGCTCGTTAAGTATGACGGATGCCTGTATCCTGGTATTGTAACACAGGTAGGAATGTGTAGCTGTTAAGTGACGTCAAGGTTTAAAGATTATTACATTGTAATGAGATGGTAATTTCTCTTCACACCATGTCGTGCCACAGTCTCCTGCGGCAGAGTGTGATGCTCTCCCGGCCGAAGCGATATCACATTTGCTGTATATGGAAATATTTGGATGGGCATGAGTGATAACTTCAAATTTTATTTCTGTACAGGAGCTATTTGTCAAGTCTGTCAATAAAAAATTATGAATGTTTACACTATGTGGCTATTCTGAACTATTAATAGAACATGCATAAAAAAACAAAAGGTCTACCTTTCATACATATTCAGTAATCATCAATTGAAAATGTGTGACGGTAATGACCTTATCAGTGACTCAATAAAACATTCCAAAATGTATTAAAAAACATGTATTGATCATTCATTTTAACTGAGACAGTTAGTTGAGACCCTGCTTGCTCCTAATGAGAGAAAAAAAATAGCAAAATTGACCTAAAATTGTTTTTGCAAAAGTTAGGACAATTTCGTGAGAATCACCCAGCTGGGATAGACTCCAGTCCCCAAATACAGCTTACATGTTGATGTATCAGCATTAATACTCCAATAATATAATATATGATACAATATGAACTGGAGCAGGTACTTTAAAATTTGAGAAATTTTGTAGAACAGTGTTGTATTGACAGCTAACAGACCATTGGTGAAATGTGTTTTGATAATAATAATAATAGCTGGTTAATGAGTGCTTTACTTTATGTATTTGTGTACTTACTTGATGCCGATAACTGATGGATCAGCTAGCTCAAAAGTTTTGTCTTCACTTTCTCAGGTGAAATGAGCAGCGTGTCTTCTGTTAAACACTTCAGTTGTGTTCCGTTCTGTTCTAATCTGCTTTGATCTGTATTCTAATCTGCTTTGATCTGTACTGTACCTTCTATTATCATTTGCTTATTTGGTTACCCGGGCAACCGCAAAGTAACTAAGTATTGTCAAAAATCAATAAGTGCATTATTACACATTAATATATCTTAATGCATAATGCATGTATACACACACACACACACACACACACACACACACATCAGTCTAGTGTCCAGTGACCAGTCCAGTGAACAACAGACAGAGAGTCTAAGCAGGTCAGTTTTTACCCAGACATGCAGTGTAAATTTGAACTCTACAGCGTGTTAAACTGCAGAAAAAGCTTGAATCTCTGCTTGCAGAGGGAATTTTCCAGAGTGGCGCCACAGACGGGTAAGTAACCTTAACATTCACATGTTGGCAACATCTTGAACAAGTTTTTTTTCAACTGAACATGGTTTTTATAGGTTTATTGTTGTCGCTTGGCAACATGTACTCTTCTGTTCGATGATATTATCGAGTCACAGTTGCTAACAGTTCTCATTGAGATAAGATGACCTATGTTAGCTAAGTATTATTTCTGAAGGCTGCTGACTGAGATAAGAATACATAGCTGGCGTCAAATAAATGCAAAGATCAAATTGTCTCTGCATGAAAGCGAATTGTGCATATTTATATAATTATATATGTACATAATTATTGTTATTATCTGTGTTTATACAGTTAAGTTGACATGAAGGCTAAACATGAAAAAAGATATGGTCTACATGTAGCTGTTTAGATACAGTATGTCTTAACTGATAGCATGAAGCATTTGTTAATCATGATTCAGCTTAACTATGCTCTTATTTTCATAGTAATCAAGCAAATTGCAATCAGAACAGACCAATAGCTGGTAAGTAGGCCAAGGTTATGGTACAAAATGATGCTTGTCGCTTTACTGTACAACTACCAGAAGCTAGCACCAGCAATGGTTCATAAAGGATCTTTGCTAGGCTAAATACTGGAACCAGTGAACCACTTTAAAAATGAAAATGAATCAATTATCAAAATAGTTGCCGATCGACTCATTGATTACTCTGCCAATCCTTTTGGCTCTGACTGACATCTTTTTTTGATGCAGGTATTGAGACAAGACTTTTATGATATCTATCCTTAATCTAAACTTACTGTATATCTCACCTTAAATGTGATCTGTCCCTGGCTAACAGCACCAGCCTGACGTGGCAGGGGACCAGGCTGCATGATGTCCTGCAGTCCCTGGATCAAGAAACGTTACAGCCACCTCACCGATGGTGGAACTGTAAAAGAGCAAAAACATGACAGTGAACTCCATAAACTGGATCGAAAGCTAATGTAATTTAATCTCCAAATAGCAGATTAAATTACATTAGCTTTCGATCCACCACTACTCAGAGCTTTGGACGATTCATTACCCATTGTGTTAGTTTACACTGAGACAAACTGACAAACAACTAAAAGTCTTCAATATGTATGTTACTTCTGCCCCAAAGGTCTCCAATTAAAATTTCCAGCAGCAGTGGTCAGAAATCACACTGGCAGCAACTCTGTCAGCACTGCTATGTAACTCATAACAGTCTTAATACACACCCACTGACAGCAACTCTGTCAGCACTGCTATGTAACTCATAACAGTC
>JAQQSB010001326.1:0-29646 GCA_029721515.1 Synanceia verrucosa
TGAGTCCAAAAATCATGGTCTAAGGGCATGGATAAGTCTTTCTCCCATTTTGGGATTGGTAAATGTATAGAGTCTGTCTTTGAGAGGAAACTATACTTTTTTGAGAGGTTTTTCTTATTTTTGGGCAACAATTTGGTGATGTATTTGTTAAATTCAGGTGGCTGTAAATCAGGTGGCTGAGAGGTGGACTGAAGTGTTGGGATTCTCTTTGTAATTGTTTTCTTTACCTGCAGGTATTGGAGAAAATTTCCATTCCTTATTCCAAAGGTTTGGAATAAGTCTGTGTATGTCATAAATATGTTATCTTGGAGGAGGTGATGGAGATGGGTGACCCCCTTCTCTGCCCATGTACTGAGATAGAGAGGGGTTTTATTGTTTACAAAGTCTGGGTTGCACCAGATTGGTGAGAGTATACTGGGTTGAAGTGGGGAACCTGTGATTTCAAGGGCTCTCCACCATGCAGACAGGGTGGAGGCGATCAAGGGATTCTTGAAGCAGGAATGATTTTTAAGAATGGAGGTGATAAAGGGTAGATCAGCAAGTTTAATATGGTTGCAGTCTCACTGTTCTAGTTCCATCCAGGAGTTATGTTCTTCCTGTGGATGGATCCACTTGATAAGGTATTGTAACTGATTAGCTAGGTAGTAATGCAGAAAATTGGGAGCCTCCAGTCCACCTTCAGACTTACTCTTCTGGAGAGTAGCCAGGCTGATTGTAGCCTTTTTGTTCTTTGAGTAGAATTTACCGATAGCTGAATCTAATGTTTGGAACCATTTTGTTGTGGGTTTAAATGGGATCATGGAGAAGAGATAGTTGATTTGGGGTAATATTTTCATCTTGACAGTAGCTATTCGTCCCAACAGTGAGATAGGAAGGTTATTCCAACGGCTCAGATCACCAGACACTTTGTCCACAAGTGGCGTGAAGTTCAAGTGGACAAGATCTGAGAGTTTGGAGGAAATATTTATGCCCAGATATCTGATGTTGCCTGTAGGGAAAGAGTAATGAGTGTTTTGGATTGCAGGATTCCATGAGCTCTCTGTTAATGGAAGTATAATTGATTTTGACCAGTTGATGGAGTAATCTGATAGGCGTGAGAAGGTTGTGATGAGTTTACATACTTCCTTCATTGATGTTTTGGGTTTTTCTAAATAAAGTAAAATGTCATCCGCGTATAGATTAATTTTGTGTTCAGACTTCAGAGAGCAGATACCTTTGATATTGTTGTTCTGACGTACCGCTGCAGCCAATGGTTCGATAAAAATTGCAAACAGTAAGGGAGAGAGTGGACATCCTTGTCTAGTTCCCTTTGCAAAGTGAAGCTTTGTGAAGTGATCCCATTAGTCGTGACAGTAGCTTTAGGTGAGTTATACAGAGTTGAAACCCACTGGATAAATGAAACCAAATTTATGAAGTACAGAGAAGAGAAAGGACCAGTTAACTTTGTCAAAGGCTTTTTCTGCATCAAGTGATATAATGATCGCTTCTCTATTGCAGTGCTGTGTCAAATTGATCAGATTTAGAAGCCTTCTAAAGTTGTTAGTGGAGTGTCGGCCTTTAATAAATCCTATTTGATCGTTGTGAATTATAGCCAGGATAATTTTCTCCAACCTGGAAGCGAGTGCTTTAGATATAATTTTGATGTCAGAGTTGATTAGCGACAGAGGTCGATAGCTAGCAGGATGCGTGGGGTCTTTATCTGGTTTCAATAATAACTTAGTTGCAGCTGTGTTCATGTGAGCGCTTATATAGCCTTTATTTTTAATCTCCATAACTGTTCTGAAAAAAAGAGGTGCTAGCATTAGCCAGAAATGTTTGAGAAATTCAGCAGGAAACCATCCGACCAGGTGCTTTGCCCGCTGACATACTATCTAATGCACATTGTAATTCACTGATAGTCATTGGAGCATCTAAGATGTCTCTGCATTCAGATGTTAGTTCAGGCAGCTTTAGATTGTTGAGAAATGTGTGAATATCATCTTTGTTGGGGTTAACTGTTGCTGAATATAGCTTGTGGTAATAGCTATAAAACATCTGATTGATTTCTTGAGGTGATTGAGTATATTTGCCAGTAGTTGTACTAAATTTGCAAGAAATTTGCCTGATTTGTTGCTATGCTCGAAATCATTGTATCTCAGTTGTTGTAGTAAAAAATCTGTTTTCTTTGATAAAATGTCGTCGAGGCATAACTTTGCATTGTGTAACTCAGATTGTAATTGTTCGCTTGGATTTAATGCATAATCCTGCGAAAGTTGTTTAATTTTTTCCTCAATATCTGTCTCCATTTGTTGTTCCTTTCTTTTCTTGTATGAAGAGTACGATATTATTTTACCTCTAATTACGGCCTTCCAGGTTTCCCAAAGTAAAGAAGGAGATGAATCTGGAAAGTCATTATTTTTTAGAAAGTCTGCCCACTCTCTCCTTACCATTTGATCAAATTCAGGATCTTTAAGTAGAGATATGTTGAAGCGCCAAGTCTGAGGAGGTTTATGGTAAGTGTCAGTTTGCAGACTGAGGGATATAGGTGCATGGTCACTGATGATGATTGGGTGAATTCTAGTGGTAATTTTGTGTGTGATGGAGTTATTTGAAAGAAAAAAGTCAATTCTTGAAAATGACTTGTGTACTGCAGAAAATAAAGTATATTCCCTTTTTGTTGGGTTTTTGAGTCTCCAGACATCATCTAGTCCAAAATCTTTCATGTAGTCCCGTATGGTTAGGACTGATTGGCATGTTCGATCGGTCTACAGAGGGATTTAAGACTATGTTAAAGTCACCTCCGATAATAGTAGTTGAATAAGCATTTAAGTCTGATAAATGAAAAAAAACTGTATGAAAGAAGGCTGGATCATCACTATTGGGAGCATACAGATTGGCAATTGTGTATTGTTTATCAAAAATCGTTGCTTGAATAATAATGTATCTGCCCTCTGGGTCTGTTATCAAACAGTTTAAGGTAAACGGGACTCTCTTGTGGATTAGAATAGAGACTCCTCTTTGTCTGCTGTTATAACAAGATGAAAATATAATATTATAATTTGAATCTGTAAGAGATTTCTCTTCTGATTGTAGTAGACGTGTCTCTTGCAAAAGAAGAATATCTGCTTTTAGTTTAGAGACATAGTCCAGGATTTTAATTCTTTTTGTCTGTGAGCGTATGCCATGTACATTCCAGGAAACTACGTTTAACTTAGACATAAGAAGAGAGGATGTTCGGACACTGAGTTAGTGACAGTGTAATGTAAATAGAATGTTGTGGTTTGTGAGCTGTGAATGTCAGCATGGTGGGGTGTAAAGTGTTACTTAAAGACCATGTAGGTGTTAGGGACAGATGTATACAATGAGTCATGATATGTATCATAAAAGGCACCATAAAGCCTGTGAAACTAACAACAAACACATTGTGACACAGAGAGTCATGACAAACAGAGAGGGTACACAGGGTGGGAGGGGGGTAGGAGGAGTGAGTGTGAGAGAGAGGGAGAGGGGTACATGTTGATTTAACACAGAGAAGGGGAGAAAAAAGAATAAAAGAAGGAAGGTGATCCCTAGTGGGGGGTGACATTTGGTAAAGGTAAACATTTGAAACTTGTGAGATGTGATTGCTTTCTCTATATAGTTTAAACTAACGAGTGATATATTTATAAATCTGAGCCATTTGTTCTTTGTGGTTACTTATCGTTTTCCTTAGAAGAGCCAGGGGGTGATGGAGGATTCCCTGAACAGCTGGCCATCTATGTAGAGTTTGTCCACCACAAGTGCAGTCCGCTTGCCTCGCTGTCTGTGTTCTTTCAGAATAGGAAACAGGACTTTGCGCCTCTCATTAATTTCCGTGGAAACTGGTCATTCATCCCGAATGGTTTCCCTTTCAGCTCCCGTCCTTTGCTCTTGACGAGTTGGCTAGTTATCTCTAAGTTGACTAGGTAACCAAGGTCAGAGGAGTCTGCCAGTGTTGGCCCTTTGATAAGGCCAATGGCTGAGCGTCAGCAAGACAACAGGCGCCACTGTTAGTTCAGAGCTTAGAATGAGCATGCCCTGACTGTAACGCTACTCTAGAGTAATGTAAGGTAATATACTTGTACTTAACTGGGTGTTAGTTTATAAGGCTGAGCACCATAGGGAAAGGTAGGAATATGTGGCGGACTCTGGCAGCTGTACGGTTGTCCACGACAAAGTTCATATTCCTCCTGATATATCAGAATCCTCAATAAATGTTACTTCTTTAATTAACTGCGGGAGGCTTCTGGGTGCATCCATTCTTTCATCATTGACTGTTCAATATTTTCCACGACAGCCTTCTGTAGGGATAATCAACAAAAGTCTAAATACATTTACAGCAGCATTACTCACCTGTGAGGTCGTCCAAAACTGCTGACATCCAGAGGAAACTCCAGTCCAGACTGTGTTGTTGTTGCACTTTTAAGTTTTGTGATGAGTAATATTAGTAACAGTTATGGAATGAATTCTACCAAAATACACAGGCTGGCCAAAAAAAAAAGTTGCCACCTGGATTTAATTAAGCAAATAGGTATGAGCCTCCTATTGGATAATTACTGCAGGTTCAGCAACAGTATGTGCTCAAAGAATGAGGTCAGCTGACTACCTGAATATACTGAATGACCAGGTTATTCCATCAATGGGTGTTTTTCTTCCCTAATGGCACAGGCATATTTCAAGATGACAATGTCAGGATTCATCGGGCTCAAATAGTGAAAGAGTGGTTCAGGGAGCATGAGAGATCATTTTCACCACAGAGTCCAGACTTTAACCCCATTGAGAATCTTTGGGATGTGCTGGAGAAGCCTTTGTGCAGCGGTCAGACTCTACCATCATCAATGCAAGATCTTGGTGAAAAATTAATGCAACACTGGATGGAAATAAATCTTGTGACATTTAAGTTAAGTCACAGTGTGTAAAATGGTTTACTAAGGAAACAAAGGTCAGGTACAATAATCTGACCTCACAGGACTTCATGGTCCAGTGAAGCCGTCGTGCTGCTTTCATCTGGCTGATGTTGTTATGGAGGAAGGTCGGGATCTGAGAGGCTGCTCATCACAGGCGTCTGAAGGTGAGAGACTCCTCATACAGCATGTTGAGGACAGCCGATCCTTTTAACGAGGCCAGATGTATTAAAGACGACAGAATGCACAGTGATCACATGATACGGCTGGATTATGATCGGGACACACAAACACAAAGAGGCTGTTTGGTGTCAAAGCAACAGCCAGAGAAAACAAAAAGGGGGCAAGAGAACAGACCTGGTTTCTCCTGAGTGGACCCTGGGACTTCTGGGAGCTTGTCCTCGGGAACCTCAGGAAGCTCGGCGTCTCCCTGAGACACAAACAGAGCAGATCGAACACAAGAGTAACGCTGCTCCTCTGAGCCTCTGAAGATGCTTCAATTTCAATTAAAAACACACCGTTTCTGTAAAAGTGAGAATTTTAGCATTAAACCTCATAAAGTGTAAAGACAGTTATGGAGATGAGACCGACCTGAGTTATAGTCTCCAGCTCAGCCAGCACAGCATCTTCATCTTCTTGAGGCAGCAAGCATCTCATCTATTTGCTGCAGAGACACAACAAGCTCTGAGTAAACAACAACAAACTGGTTCATACTGAAGATCAGAGGATAGAAAACGGTCCTGTATGTTTGACATCAGCTGACTGTTTGGTATTCGATGACGTCTTGTTTCATCCCAAATCCCCTCAACTTCTTCAACAGACATTACCTAAAACTGAAAAAGCATCAATAACCATTGAAACAGACACTGAAAGACAGACTCATTTCTAAAATCACTTGTAAGATACATATGTAGGAAATCCACCATCAAACACCAAATATTCAAAGGCTCAGGGTTTGTTTTAACCAATACACCAAAATCTAAAAACATATATCACATTATATTGAAGCCGAATTGAAGGGTAACTCATAACGTCCTAGCATGATAATTTTGTGCCATAAAACGTGTCCCCTGTTACCATAGCAACGGAACACAGTTCAAAGGCAGTTCAGAACACAATGGCGTTGTCACTCCATGACGTGTTCAGAACTGCCTTTGATCCTTTAGGCAATAAAAGTCACAACATCTAGTATTATTGAACAGAAGTGTTGAGAGGCTGATCGAGTCAGTAGCACAAAGAGAGACACAGAGGAGCCTTTTGTATTAAAGCATATCTGCAAACAGCAGCACTGATATGGACAGTGAAAACAACACAACACACCAGGGGGATGCTGACAGGCCCCAGGAACAACCAGAACGTCCTCAACAGGACCATGTTCCTCCACCAGTGGCACTTCACGCAAGTGATGCTGCAAAAGTTGATGGCGAAGGGATGGAGACAGCCTGGCAGGAACGGTTCAGAGCACTGGAGGAGAGGTTTGCCAAGGAGCTGGCACAGAAAGAGGAGGGCTGGAGAAAGAAGGACAGCCAGATGAAGGCTGAGATTCAGGACAAGGACAACATAATCTCTGATCTTCACCAAGGCATGGAGCATTTACGTGAGAGCCTCAAGCAGAAAACGATGCAGCTCAACACAAAGAGCTGAACTCCACCAGTCTGTGAGAGACTTGGATGAGAGCTGGAAAAAGAAGGAGAGTCTGATGAAGATTGACATTCAGGACAAGGACAACATAATCTATGCTCTTAAGCAAAGCAATGAGCATTTAAGTGAGAGCCTCAACAACAAAATGATGCAGCTAACCACAGAAAGAGCTGAACTCTACCAGTCTGTGAGAGACTGTCAGGACAGGGTCAAAGCTGTGGATGAGAGGCTGGCACAAACAGAAGAGAGCTGTAAAAAGAAGGAGAGTCATATGAAGACAGAGATTCAGGACAAGGACAACATAATCTCTGCTCTTCACCAAAGCAAGGAAGAGCAAGCTCAACACATGCAGAAGGAGATCAGACTGCTGGAGGACATCTGTCTGTACCAAAAGAGCAGGAGAGGCTGCTTCCTATTCAGACGGGAGATCCTGGACAGGGAGGCAGCGTTGGAGAGGATGAAGAACAAGCTGCATGAGAGGGAGATGAAAAAGAGGGAGGAGGAGGAGAAAAGGAGGTGAAAAGAAGAGGAACAGAGAAGAATGACAGTGATTGTCAAATGGAGGAGGCTACTGGATGTTCAGCTTAGGCTGGACATCAGTAACTTCCTTCATCTCCCTCACCTCTACCTCCTTTATCATTTAATCAATCGATCAAAGCGATGGATTTGATCTATTGATGAAATGAGAGTGATTTTCCTGGTGATCAGTTTTTTTTCACAAATGTACAGTCATGGTCAAAATTTAAATAAACTTGTAAAGAACACGGCATGGCTCTCTAGAGTTTCCAGTTACTCTATGTCGCACAAAAGTCATATAAGTTCCAAAAAAAAAGATTGTTAATAAAAAAATGTCTACGTACAGTATGTCAAAAAAAGTCAAAAGAGGTCAAAATCTAAATTGACAATAAAAGTAATCAAAACAGCAAATGTTATATGTGTCTGATTATTGTCATGCTGTTAGATCCTTCAATAAAGTTTGAAAAAGGCATATTATGAAATGTAAAGAAATTAAAAAATTGTCATCATATAGTATGTCTAAAAGTCATTCAAGATCAAAACCTAGATTGTCAATAAAATTAATCAAAACAACATATTATATGGTTCTGATTACTGTCATACTGTCAGATTCTTCAAAAAGTTGGAGCAAAGACATATAAAATGTCATGAAATTAAAAAAATGTTAAAATAGGTCAAACTCTAGATTGTCCATAAAAGTCATCAAAACATATTACATGATTCTGATGACTATCGTGCTGTCAGAATCCTCAAAAAGTTGTAAAAAAGGAATATAATGAAATGTTATATATATATATATACGTATATATATATATTCCCATAACATTGATGGTGGGATCAGGATCATGCTGAATTAATAGTATTGTCGATATATCTATGAAAAGTATACAAGGTCTCAGGGGAGGAATTGATCCTCACCGGAGGAGTTCTAAGAGAGTAGATGTCTTTTCCTGTATTCTGGTACCTTTAAATAGGTCGTTTGATAGCCACTTTTAACTGTCTATACAAGCATGAGAAGTGTATAACTTAAAAATTGTAATGACGATTGTATTATCATAATTGTTATTATTATAAATTATAATAATATATTGGTCAAGAAGAAGTGTTGGCACCAGTTCATATATTAAAAAGCTAGAAGTGCAGAAATGGATTGGTAACAGCATACAGTATGTATACAGCAGAATGCATAGAGATGTCCACACATGCGCCCATGATCCACATTAACAGGCTACGTAGACCAGATTTTCAGGCTTAAGTAACGCCCATTTTTCACATGAATATGTATGTGTGAGTGAAGACAGTGTACAAAGAAAAGCCTCACAAGTATGTTCTCGCCCTTTAGCCGCATATGATAATATTGTGGTGGCTACGAAAAATGTGTCTTGAGCTGTAATGATTTCATTTACAGTAAATCAGACCTGCAACTACTTGCATGTTAGCTTGTAAGCTTGAAGTCTTACATCAAGCATTACGGCGATTAGGAGGAAAAGGTGTCATTGTCATTGTGGTTGTTGTTGTTGTTGTTGTTGACGACGTGGTCGGAGAAAGACCTGAGTCGAAACCTGCTGTTTGCAGCTGATTTTGTTGCCGTTCCAGGGCAGCTGTGGCCTCCCTCACAGCTCTGGCACAGATTTCAACATGGTGGGGAAGTTCCTGCTGTTTCTGACATACACCACACAGTCTATGGTACCAACATGACCTTCTCACTCTCCTCTTGTCTCTCTTCTTGCTCCAGTGTTGAATATGCACACCGCCTCCTATCGTATTAGTTGCGTAGCACGGTCAGTCAGACTGAGGGCAGTCAGAGGCCGCTGACGTTACTCTCCTGTGGGATTGCGAATTCAAATTGATTTATTACTCATTTTATTGTTGAGTCAAAAAATGCAGCTATAAATGAAAAAGCATTTCAGTTAACACATTTTAATTTGAATTATGGTACAGATTCACTTCCATATCCTAGTTAACTGAGTGAGAGCGTGAACAAGACAACAGTTCTTATTTAGTGTGGAAAAAAGTTCAGACTCTTTTTTTGCTGACTAACCTAGCAAACATTATCGTTAGCGACCGTTAGCAGCATTGCTAACATTAGCTAACAAAGTAGGAATAGAAATGCTGCTTTGAGGTGTGAAGCACACCAGTCATCACAACATATTTTTGTTTATTTAAACCACTGATCCTGTGTGTTCAATTCATTTTTACCACTTATTTACTGTTAAAAAGTTATCTGTTGAGAGAGACAACACTTACCTCTCTAAGACTCAGAGCGTGAAGCAGCTCCGAAGTGACACAGCAGAATTACAGCTGAGGCGTTCAAGGACACTGGGAGACTGAAGGTGAGGGACGTTGTAGATCATGGCTAACATTACTGTCTTTAAGAGGCTGTAGGAGGCTAAATGTCAAAGCTATTGAAGCTACTGCAACCATATGAAAGTAGAAAAACTAACAGACGGACAAAAAAGACGAGTGTGCAGGCAGACACTGTGGTAACACATGAGCAGTGGTTGTCCTGCTCATGTTTATGTTAACTGGACAATTACATTCAGTTGTGTGTCAGTCTAACCTCTGTACGGGACAGTCCCAGGGCTCTCTGTGGCTGAGATCCTTCCAGACCTCTGTCATTCAGAGCCCAGCGCTGCCATACTTTACCTGTGACCTGAATAAAGATCTGTGAACTGCTTTTTTAACACAGTTCTCTGGTGTGTTTTCTTGGGGCTTCCAACTAAAGAATCGGGCTAACAGTGTTCAAGTTGTACAATAGTTTATTGTCATTTTATTCCTCAATTTGAATGATTTTATTCTCTTTTATCAATCACTTATTTGACTGTATTTAACTTGTAAGATGTTATTGTTATTTTTATTCATCTAGTTTTTACTTCTCACTGTTTTTCTACTTTTACTGTTATGATAGCTTTTAATTTTTCACAGTTTGCACAGATTCTTTGGGCTTGTCAGTCATCTGTGAGTCACTTTGAACTGCACTAACCTGTATGAAAGTGTCATATTTATTTGTCCTATAGAGGAGCTAGTGGTGCTAACAGGAGGTCACTGACAACACAAGGAAGTGCAATCAGTGACCAGGTGTGAAGCAAATGTTGGTGGAGAAACTGCTGGAAAATGTCTGTGTAAAATCCATGTGTGTGTTTCCTGTTGCCAACAAGGTGATGAAAAAGAGGAGCTGTGTGATGGACAGACTGACTGCAGAGACAGAAAGTGACTGAAGCACGGCTGCTTCAGCCCAAGAGGAGGAAGGAGATCTTTACCTTTCTACCAGTTTTTTACCACATAATCAGAGCTTTTGCACCTCATATTTATTCTTCTCTGCACTATGTTTACATGTCATGCACCAAGATACCAAGCTAAATTCCTTGTTTATTTTCAAACTTACTTGGCAACAAAACTTCTTTTTGATTCTGGTTCCATAGAAGAAGACAGATGTTCTCCATGTTGTTGACGTTCACTCTGTACTGATAACAGTAGTAGTAGCTGCTTCAAAACGTCTGCTGCTTGACGTGTCTTAATTGCCAATATGAACAATAATTATGGAAATATTGGTGTTTGCTGAGAACAGGCTTCATCATGTCAATAGTGTCCTGTCAGATGAACACAGCGGTCACACCAGGATGAAGGTAAGTGGTGTAAATTGTTTGCTTGTGATTTCCTGACAGACCTAACAAAGCATTAATACAGCTTTTTTTTTAAAGTCAGTAAAATTATGTATTACTTCAGCATCACTTTGATTTTTTTTTTTTTTTGTATTGAATCGCAGCCAAAACTGTTTGTCACACATTTATCAAACTGAGCATTGTAGCAATGCTAACGTTAACTTTCATTTAACGGCTAACAATTCGTCACCTTTCCTCAAATGTGCTTAATAAACTACACATACAACATGTAGCAATATTTCTGATTGAGACAGACAAGTAGCTAAACATTTACATTAATATCAAATTTACATACAACTTATGTTTAAACACACCAAGCCACACAGTGAGGGAAATGCTAACGGCTAACTGCTGCTAATGACCAGAGTGCATTAAGCACCACTGTTAATGTGTGTAAACAACAGGTGTGAGTGCTTTAGAAGAACCAGTCTATGTTTTAATATGCAGGGTTATTAGCTCTACAACAATAAGCTCCAGATTTGTGGAGAACTGGAAACAAGCTGACCAAGGATGTTTTCACATCTAGTCCCCTTTAAGTGAACTGAACTCAGTCCTCTGTAAGTGGACCAAAAATAGGTGGTGGGCCGAGGCTGCATATCTGCTTTAGTTTTGAAAATAATGACCCCTAGTGAGGGAGGACCTGGATCTTTTACGTTTTAACTTTTTTTTTTTCTCAATCAGATTTTCTTTGTTGGCACTCGTGATTCTTGCACATTTTTCCATAATAATAGTTTGAAGTTCGTTAATTTTGCAGGCAAACACCGCAGCTTGCTATATCAGCGAAACCAATGGCACGCACCGTACAAATCACATGACGTTGTTCAGCCAATCAGGCGTAGATATGCGAAGAACAGCTGCTGCTCTCAAAATCCAACTCGTGGATATGGAGACAGAGATACAGCCATGGAAAAACTACATGAAATATTTTGAGCTAAATAAGCAGCGTCTACATGTGTAGGTAAGTATTAATGCTAGCTATGGTATTTATTTGATGTGTAACCTTTGGCGAGGCGACATTTATAATTTGTAAAGGTAATGCTAACCGTTAGCCTAGCTAAAATCCTACCGAGTGTTAATAACTTGGGCTCACTTAATCAGTCAAATAAGCTCAAGAGACCTGAATCTATATTTTGATATCGCTAACTATTCTAATGGAATCAATATTACATTATTCATTTAACATGATGTGAATAACCCAAAGTGTTGGAAGTCAAGCGTGTGGTAATTTAGCAGCTGAAAAAACCACACACTCACAGTGTGTGAGTATAATTAACGTTACTAGTTAGTTTATTTACTGTATTTTATTGGTGTTACCGTACTACTTTACTTGCCCGCCCATCAGTCTAAGTGTCGTTCGTAGTCAGTGGTCAGCGTGTGAGCTGAGCTCAGAGCAGCCTTCTGCGACTTAGCAAGTTTTCTGGGGGAAACCCTGAGCATAATTATATATTTTAGTAGTTAGGCTAATATTTGATACAACATGAACCTTGTTGTCTAAGTGTAAGTTGTATTTTAATCAGCTTAGTGGCACATCAATTGTGTGAAATGTTAATTCATCAAGCACTAACAGACTAACTATATTCCCACTAGGTAATACTCCTATGATGGACAATGAGAAATGGTGGTCAAACCATACACTGTTGGTGAGTTCATTTAATTCTAATAATCATTTGCTAATTCTAATCACCATCAAACATCTGCTAAGGAACACACTGACAGGAACAAACAACATGAACACAAAAACACAGTACTGGTTGATAAGAAGGGTTAGCATCTCATGATGGCCCTGGAACCCCTCATCATCTTCAAATGACCTGTTGCCACAGTTTGTGCATTGACACAGGTTTGTGCATGGCAGCTCATGCAGTTTGCAGGTGCATCTCCCCTTAACACAGTCGTAACACTTCTCGTCTTTTTAAAAGCCTCTCCTCAATCACAGTCTCGCAGAAATACTTGTACCCATTTCCATACAAGTTGCTCTCTGTTGTCTCATTTGTCTTTTTAGAAGGTACCGAGTATAGTCTGTGAAACAGGTGAAGTGGTATCTTGCTTCACTGGCCACTAAGTCCCTGTCCCGAGTGTGCAGAAGAAGACTCATCTCTTCTTTCTTCAGCTGCCAGAAGCAGTTTACCAGCTGTGATTGTTTCACACTGAATCAGTTTGTCTTTAATTCTTTTCCAGGTGTGTGACTCATTTTTCATGTTTGCAAATTATGCATTGTACTGGCAGAAGGTGTGGTGACCGCTTGGATGTGTGGAGGTCACCAGTGTGTGATCTCAGAGCCTGTGTCTTTGCTGCAGTTCCCTCACCATAGTCTGTTTCTCTTTCTACCTCTAGCTCTAAAAAACAAGAAGCAGACAACAGATTTAGGCTTTTCTTCATTACATTTTAACAGTTTGAACATGTCAGGTTAGTGGCACCATATTTATTGTTATTTTAACTCTCAGGTACACTTCCAAAGATTACAGTTGGGGACAAAAACGTCTGCATGTGCCTTGTGTAATAGCTTGCATTTTTATCCATGTTTTGTCTTTTTCTTCAGGGGGTGTATAATGTTTTTGTTGTTTTCTTGTTTGTATTTCATTTTTCGGTCATTGTATTGCCTTGATTATGGGCTAAATCAAATCAAATCATTTCTATTATTTGTCTTAGACTCACAGCTGAAGTTCAAGATTCACATTGACATGAGTGTTCTGATTTGACACCTACCCTGTTTTTCAGCCTCTTTCTGAAATAAAGGTGCATTTTCACATCTTCTCTGGGCTTCTTTTATGTTTGTCATGTTTGTAAAGTGGATGTAGCAGTCTCTGTGATAGCCACTGTTTGCTGGAATTGCAGCAGGTTCCTGAAGTTTGACACTTGACTGTTCTAGCGTCCTCTTTTCTTGTTACGAAACTCTCCACCCACTTTGAGAATTGGTCAGTTATCACTAACAGATACTTTTAGGCAATATGACCTAAAATTTATATCATGGTATCATTTGAATCATAGATGGTAGACGATATATATATCATAGTACACTTTGATATGTAAATTACAACACAACAGTTTCTTAATGGTTACCATAGCCCATGGTAAAAGCATTCAAGCAGGAAGTTGTTTTTTTAAACTACTAAATAACATAACAGTCAATAATATTCCTTCAAGAAAATGTATTGTACAAAACTGTAATTGTGGAAACCATAAAACAAGTAACTTCACACTGACATAACAGTTGTAGCCTACTGCCTTCAGTATTAGCCTTACACAAAGTCCACTAGCTTAATACTAACACATAATGGAAAACGCCATAGACATGCTAACGTAAATTAGCATCATGACCACAATCATTTTAACTTGTTAATCACATGGGGCTATATTCAACACAAACAGTGTAGCAGCACACATGACAGCCAACAATACTCACAGACATACTGTATATTCTCACTAATGCTGTAGAACAATGAAACCTTTGAGAGTTTAGCTGCTGCTTGTCTTCTACAGTTACTCCACACATCTTGCAAATAACTTTTTCTGCTCCACATCCAACTTTTTAAAGCCAGACCATGTCCAAATCACGGATGTAGCACTGTTTTTTTTTTTTTTTTGCTTGCAGCCATTTTCACCCTGAGACAGGTGCAATGACGTCTTTGACTGTAGGAGGGTACTGTGCAAAGGTCGCGATGGAAACTGACATACCAACGCAGAAGAGGAAAGCGCGGCTTGTTTGGCTGCAGTATCAGCCAGTGCATTCCATTTTGAAACAGGATCATTTCCATCAGTGTGAGCAGCACACTTTACAATAACAAGCCTTGACGGAAGCAAAAAACATCTAACAGGTCATTCACCAAAGCGTGATGTTGAAGAGGCCTTCCAGAGGACGACATAAAACCATAGCGTTTCCATAATTTGTGAAAATCATGCACAACACCGAAAGCATATTGTGAATCTGTATAAATTGTAGCAACTTTACCAGCAACGAGTGTACATTCTCTGATCAATGCATAAAGCTCAGCAGCCTGTGCTGATGTGTCCGATGGCAGAGCTGATGCTTCAACAACTGCCCAATCATTTACTATGGCATATCCAGCTAAATGAACGTTATCAGCTGGTCTAGTTCTTGGAACCGTCAGTATAGAGAATCATATCGGCATTTTGAATTGGAGTCTGCAATAAGTCTTGTCTTGGAGATGTGCTCATGTCAATAACAGTCATGATTATCATCACAGTCAACCAATGGAAGAAGAGTGGCAGAATTAAGAGGAGGTGAACGCTTTAAGGTAATATGATGATTTGAAAAACGATAGCCTCATATCCAGAGCGCCTTGCTGCTGCGGTCATAAGCTGAGTCACAGATGTGTTCAAAAATGTAACACTGCATGCGGAACATGAACTACACAGTCATGAGCCAACACAATGGAGGAAGATTTTTCTATCATAGTGGCAACCACTGCCACTGCTCGTAGGCAACCTGGCATGCCGAGAACCACAGGGGTGAGCCGAGAGGAGTAATATGCAACAGGACGACAGTGGGAGCCATGTCTCTGCACCAGAACAGTGGTGGCGAAGCCGTCTTTTCACGCACATGTATGTGGAACGGTTAATGATAATCAGGCAAGCCCAATGCCAGAGCCATGGTGAGGGCTTTTTCCAGGTCCTGAAAAGCCTTATGCATTTATGCAAAGGAGAGTCCACAGCTGCATAATCAGTAATCCAGTGCCTGCAGTAGTTAGCCATTCCCAGAAAAGAAAGCATTTCCTTCTTTGTTGTAGGAGGGGGCATGTTCACCAACAGCCTTACCCTCTCTGGTGACAAAAGGCGCTGTCCATTTTTCAGCACGTGTCCCAAATATGTCACCTCAGAACGGCAGAACTGGAGCTTAGCCAGTGATGCTCTGTGTCCACTTTCAGCCAGTCTTTGTAGGAGCAAAATGGAGTCTGAGTGGCAGGCCTCAGCTGATGGAGAGGCTATCAAAAGGTCATTAGTATACTGCAACAGTGTGGAGCCCCCTGGCAAGTGGCAGTCATCCAAATCCCTCTTAACGGACACTGCATATACTCACGGACTCTCAACAAAACCCTGTGGCAGACGCGTCCAAGTCTACTGTTTCCCTTTAAATGTGAAAGCAAACAGATGCTGGCTATCTGGATGCAATTGTATTAAGGAAAAAGCTGACTTTGTAGCATGTCGAGTCTGCAGATAAAGACGCCAGAATAGAATTAGTATCTGGGTGCTGCGGGTATTACAATACTGTTTATTGCTTGCAAATCTTGCACAAATCGCCACTCATCAGGTCGATTAGCCTTAGAGATAGACAAAATAGGAGTGTTACATGGGCTGGTACACTGTACCAATAAGCTCTGATCCAACAGAGATTGAATAATGCTACTAATCCCATCAATTGCTCTCTGAGGCAAGTTATACTGTCTTACCATAGGCAGTTTAGCATTTGTCTTAAGGGTGACTCTGTGAGGGGGGCAGAAGTTACAAACCCCACAATTTAGCTGGCACTTCAGACAGTTCAGATGAAGACCCAAACTTTAGGGGAAAGGTGGCAAACGTTATTGTTTGGGTTTGAAAGGCTGCTACAGCTTCGCTCAAAGCCAGTCAACAGTCATCATGTCTTCAAGGTGATTTTGCTCACAGCCTGGAGCGAGGGCATTAGTAACGTGTGGAGATAGCACATCAACTCCAAACAGAAATCAAGAACAACTACGAAACATCCGAGCCATCAACTGTAACGTTAGCTGTGCATGATATTGGTTGTGCGATTCTGTTAAATTGTATAGGGATAATTGGTTCTTCAGCGATTAGCAGAAAGTTGAATAGTTGCAGCTTGAATTGGAAATGTGTGTGTCAAAGGTGAATCTGATCCCGTTTCTCTGTGGCCGCCCTATGCCTGATTATAAAGCATAGATGGGCCTTCACCCCTCGAAGGAGGTGAGGGTGGCGGCAGCAGTAGCAGTAGCGCAGGCAACTGAAGTAATGAAGTGAATGAAACAGTGGCTCCATAAGAGGCCAGCTTCAGTTCCCTCAGTTTTCTGTTTTGATTCTGATGATTCAGCCTACTGTAACGGCGTTCGGTCTGCACCCTCGGGCTCAATGACCCGGCTTTCCGCCCTTATGACAATTACCTTGTCTATGTTTATTGTTATTCTGCTGGCCCGGCTCCTGTTGTTTTTGCTGCCACATTTGTTTTGGGTTTGCAGCGGATTTCTCGGCGTTAAAACATCGTCTCTATGCAAGGACATCAGATGGTCTATTGTTTCTTTCCAGCTCTGCGCTCGCCAGGAGGTCACAGCTAGCTTGTATGCAGTCACTATGCTGGGCCTAAGGTTATTCAAAAGCGTCTGGACAGCAAACTGGCTGCTCTCGTCAGGATTTATTCCTGCATTAGCGTCCCATGCCCGTGTAAATCTCAAAATAAATTCAGGCAGTAATTCATTCACCTCTTGAATGCAATGAACAATCTTAGAAGAGTTGTATCATTGAGTAGCGCATTTAGTTATCACCATATGTGCTTCAGTCTGCAACCAGTCAGCCAAAGTCTTAGCCTCAGGTCTCTGACCCCCTGCAGCTGTGGGAAAACAAACTCATCCCAATGGAAATTCTTTCACAAAAGTTGCCATACGCAAGTAAGTGACATCTGCTGCTAAAGTGACATGTTGTAATGAATAGTGTCACACTAAATGATATGTTGATATATGTTATCTGTGGAAAGAGAGAGAGAGAGAGAGGGGTAGAGAGTCTCAGGTGTAAGTTAGCCCTCTAAAATTCATAATTTTATGTAAAAATTTTAATTTTCCACCAGCCAATAAATTGGCTATTGGTTTGCCCAGCAGCATTTCTTTTCACTGAGACACGTGCATGGGCGTGACATATATTTATCGTATTCAGGAAAAGGATAACTCTAATCTATTTAAGAAAGAATACAATTAATTCCTTTACACATACACTGTATATAGCACAATTAAAACTGGACTGTTGTGGGACTCAAAATGTTAACTTTACTGTTATTAGTCCATGCACATCAGATAATTAGTAATAATAAATATAACACCATGAACCAAATATATCAGAAGATGTTTCACTTCAGCAAGCAACACACCCTAATCAATCACCTTTTTTTAAATCCTCATCACCATCTACACACTGTATGGAAAGATACACCATATCTACTGAGGGAACAGATTACAAGCAATATTGTTTATTAAATTTCACAAGGTTTGGTGTTAAGTAAATATTAATCAAATAAGGCCCTTACTAGTTATCCATGTAATATGAGTAGATTCAAATAGACAACGGTACAGAATTAATTATAACCTAAACAAAAATATTGAGTTGATTTTTAAAAGATGAATTCCCTAATGTGTAAATAATATTAATAAAAATGAATTTAATTCTACGTATCAATGATACATAATTGTGTAATAATCATCTAATTTTAATTTTATCAACGCACTGAATTTTATCTTAATATTCTTCCTTTTGATGAATAACCAGCATGTGGCCCAGAAAGTACAGAACTTAAGAAATACTGAAATAAGAATTTTATTAACTATTCATTTTGTGCTTTAGACACATTGTTGCACATCCATGTACACTGCAGCCACAGTCTCATTTCAAACCAGAAGAAAGCATCAAAGCATGAACTGTATTAAAATAGAGCTGAAGTCAAGAAACGTTCCAGCCACCTCACCGATGGTGGAACTGTAAAAGAGCAAAAACATGACAATGAACTCCATAAACTGACATGTTCAAAACAGGAGCATTAAAACACAAAGTAATACCTGCATTTACAAAGGTGAATCAGCTAGCTTAACAAAGTAACTGCAAATACTGTAATATGGGGCAGGGGCATGATGGGAATTGCGGACATAATTTAAAAAAAAAAAACCCCACTTCAATTAAAATCTGCCTGTTTATATTAATTTCAATCAACTCAATATTCTCTCTATTTGGGTTTGTATAATATAATCCTTATGTTTTATTTCTTTTATTATTAACTACAATGGGTGCATTTTATTTTAAATTTAATTAAATAGTTGTCTCAAAATCAAAAACACAATCATATTGAATGTATTTTATCTAAGACATTTATTCAAATCTACATGAGCACAGAATCATTTCTTACAGTGAAGTGACCCTGTGACCATGACGCCCTCCACCTAGCTGACTATCTACCTGTGACCACACACACATGCAAGGTCTCATATCATGTATAAACATGTTATTTGCTCAGATGTACGGTATGTGTGCAAAAATCTGTATTACCACATGACTTCAATGACAGGTTGACCTCTACTTCTGCTATTTGGAGAATTAAATCACATTAGCTTTTTTTCCACCACTACTCAGAGCTTTGGACGATTCATTAGCCATTGTGTTAGTTTACACTGAGACAAACTGACAAACAATGAAAAGTCTTCAATACGGATGTCACTTCTGCCCCAAAGGTCTCCCATTGAAATTTCCAGCAGCAGTGGTCAGAAATCACACTGACAGCAACTCTGTCAGCACTGCTATGTAACTCATAACAGTCTTAAGACACACCCGCTGACAGCAACTCTGTCAGCACTGCTATGTAACTCATAGCAGTCTTATGACCCCCAAGGACAACATCCACAGGGGTCCGCACAGGGCCCTGAGCAGCCGACCCCGTTCTTGGCTTGACCGAAAATGGCCTCCAGGGCCCTACCCAATGAACGTCTTCCCTCTGGTTCAAGCCTCACGTAGGTCTGCCTGTGCCAAGCACGGCCTAAACTAGCTCACCCCCCGGCAACAGCATCAAAATGCAACACAACAGAAAAGAAAAACACCACATAAAACTACACTCCCTTGACCACTCTGCTCTTCTGTATACCAATTATTATGATCAATAAAAATACGCTCTATTGACTTTCAACATTTTCCATACATTTCTTTTGATTTCGTCAAACACAGACATGGTAAGGCAAAAAAATTACACTTACCAGTCTTTGTTCTGTTGAAATCCTGTTCGTGACGCCAGCTTGTCGTGGAAAATATTGAATAGTCAATGAGGAAAGAATGGATGCACCCAGGGGCCTCCCGTAGTTGATTGAAGAAATAACATTTATTGAAGATTCTGATATATCAGGAGGAATATGAACTTTGTCGTGGACAACCGCACAGCTGCCAGAGTCCACCACATATTCCTCCCTTTCCCTATGGTGCTCAGCCTTATAAACTAACACCCAGTTAAGTACAAGTATATTACCTTACATTACTCTTGAGTAGCGTTACAGTCAGGGCATGCTCATTCTAAACTCTGAGCTAACAGTGGCGTCTGTTGTCTTGCTGACGCTCAGCCATTGGCCTTATCAAAGGGCCAACGCTGGCAGACTCCTCTGACCTTGGTTACCTAGTCAACTTAGACATAACTAGCCATCTGTTTTCCTTGAGACACTGTGCTTCAACCCTGCATTCTGGAGGGACAGTTTAAAGATTTACTGCTGTAAAAGAAACAACACTAGCTCACCCTAGGAACTCCTAAATTTAGAAAAAATCAGTTAGCACTGTCACCTCACAGCAAGAAGGTACCGGGTTTGATTCCCGGCCCCGGGGCCTTACTGTGTTCTCCCCGTGTCTGTGTGGGTTCTCTCCGGGTACTCTGACTTCCTCCCACCATCCAAAAACATACATGGGGATTAGGTTAATTGGCTAATTTAAATTGACCGTAGGTGTGAATGTGAGTGTGAGTGGTTGTCTGTCTCTATGTGTCCTGTGATGAACTGGAGACTTGTCCAGGGTGTACCCTGCCTTCCGCCCTAAGACAGCTGGGATAGGCTCCAGCCCCCAAATACAGCTTACATGTTGATGTATCAGCATTAATACTCCAATAATATAATATATGATACAATATGAACTGGAGCAGGTACTTTAAAATTTGAGAAATTTTGTAGAACAGTGTTGTATTGACAGCTAACAGACCATTGGTGAAATGTGTTTTGCAATAATAATAATAGCTGGTTAATGAGTGCTTTACTTTATGTATTTGTGTACTTACTTGATGCCGATAACTGATGGATCAGCTAGCTCAAAAGTTTTGTCTTCACTTTCTCAGGTGAAATGAGCAGCGTGTCTTCTGTTAAACACTTCAGTTGTGTTCCGTTCTGTTCTAATCTGCTTTGATCTGTATTCTAATCTGCTTTGATCTGAATTCTAATCTGCTTTGATCTGTATTCTAATCTGCTTTGATCTGTATTCTAATCTGCTTTGATCTGTACTGTACCTTCTATTATCATTTGCATATTCGGTTACCCGGGCAACCGCAAAGTAACTAAGTATTGTCAAAAATCAATAAGTGCATTATTACACATTAATGTATCTTAATGCATAATGCATGTATACACACACACACACACACACATCAGTCTAGTGTCCAGTGATCAGTCCAGTTAACAACAGACAGAGAGTCTAAGCAGGTCAGTTTTTATCCAGACATGCAGTGTAAATTTGAACTCTACAGCGTGTTAAACTGTAGAAAAAGCTTGAATCTCTGCTTGCAGAGGGAATTTTCCAGAGTGGCGCCACAGACGGGTAAGTAACCTTAACATTCACATGTTGGCAACATCTTTAACAAGTTTTTTTTCAACTGAACATGGTTTTTATAGTTTTATTGTTGTCGGTTGAGGAGATGTTGGCAACATGTACTCTTCTGTTCGATGATATTATCGAGTCACAGTTGCTAACAGTTCTCACTGAGATAAGATGACCTATGTTAGCTAAGTATTATTTCTGAAGGCTGCTGACTGAGATAAGAATACATAGCTGGCGTCAAATAAATGCAAAGATCAAATTGTCTCTGCATGAAGGTGAATTGTGCCCGTGGAGACGGTAGGTAACGTTAACTTGTTATTATTTAGCAAGCTAGCATTATCTGTATTCTACCTTCTGTTTATGCCTGTGAAGTGATAGAATATTTGTCATAAATGGTCAAAATGTTTAGTGCAACATCGTCTGTCTTATGGTAATGTACTGCCTGTCTTATAGCAACATTTTTACAACCAAATTCATGTCCTATTATATATGTACATAATTATTGTATCCGTGTTTATACAGCTAAGTTGACATGAAGGCTAAACATGAAAAAAGATATGGTCTACATGTAGCTGTATAGATACAGTATGTCTTAACTGATAGCATGAAGCATTTGTTAATCATGATTCAGCTATATTAACTATGCTCTTATTTTCATAGTAATCAAGCAAATTGCAATCAGAGCAGACCAATAGCTGGTAAGTAGGCCAAGGTTATGGTACAAAATGATGCTTGTTGCTTTACTGTACAACTACCAGAAGCTAGCACCAGCAATGGTTCATAAAGGATATTTGCTAGCACTAGCAGCTTACCTAATTCTCTCCTGTCTTCATATTTTAACAGTTAAATAATATATACGAAGGTCAGCTATTTTACATCATACAAATTGCTACTGAATCAAATTTATAGGTAACTCTTTTGTGTCTGTTTATATATATATATTTTTTTTTTACTCTGGCAAGGAGCAGAAGTATGTTAGGCTGTCTGACCTAACATTTGATGCCTTCATGAGAGAAGGTTAGTTTGTACACACACACAATTCATCATAAAATCATTCCTTCTGACCTACCTGAGTCAATAATTGTTTCTGTTAAAATAAAAAAATGATGAGAATAACCTTTTCCACTTTCTGTGAAGACATGAAACTCACTCTACTAAGTTGACCCTTTTATTCTCATCAGAAGGAAATGCATGGCCTTTCATATGTTTACAATTTCTGTTATACTTATTCCTTTTACTTCAGTGTGCCTAAAATTCAACATCCCAGAAGACAGACAGCTAGATATGAAGGTGTATGAGCAGTCTGACACAGACGTTGACGCAGAGGTTTTTAATGAAATAGTGAAGGAGTCACCTGGAACCTTCTGAGTCACGTTGAACAACGAAGAACTTGGTAATCACTGACCATTCAGAAATATGTTCATATTATACTTTGGATGGGATACACACATTAACACTTAAATAAAATATGCTTCTGTTTTGTTCATAGTTCTTAATACACAGTTTCTTCTTTGTCATCAGCATCAGCATCATCATCATCCTCAGCAGCATCTGACGATACTATCATTCTGAACTTCACAGTGTGTGACCGCCCTGAAGAAGCAGCTGTAGCATATCAATGAGCATAAAATAATGAACTTAACTCTTCTCATTTCTGAGTATCTCCCCAGGAAATCCATCTGACACTATGTGGCACCTAAGTGCTTAAGGCTTAAGTTTTATGACTGGCAGAATAAACAGATAAGACCAGTTCCTCCTCTCTGACCCAAGAAACTCCAGGACATACACCAGGAGGAGGAGTTTTATTGCCCCACATTCCTGCTTTAATCCTGCCAGACACATCCAAAGCTTAATGTGGCCTCTTCCTTTCTCCCTGCCTGGAACAGAACATTACATTAAGATTTTAATGGTTAACTATGCTTTCATTCCTCAGCTACTGTCATATAAGTATCACTGTTACAATGTCAAACATCAGTCTCCACATAGATCCTCCTGCTTTCTCTGCTCTTATACAGGATCAATGTGACACATGTTACACTAAGTTTGGAATAACTGTACATACACAGCTATGCATAGACTGTTGTAAAACACCTTCCTACATGCTCTGATACCATGGTTCATCTGTGTTGGTTAATTTCGATTCAATTGGTCAATTTTGTTCTGTAGTTTCCTACTATAGGTTGCTTGGTGTCGTTTTACAGCGGAGAGAGGGAGCTTTCACATAGAGAAACTTTAATAAAGTAAAACACAGCAGGATTAACATTAAATAAGTTAAAAGAATATCATCTCAGTTAACTTGGTGGATGGGGAGGGACCAGTGGTCACACCCCACTGGACCTTCAACAAAGATCATAAAAAGCCTCAGCTGGTCTGAGTGCTCTCTCTACTCTTCTTCAGTCCTTCAGTCAGTCAAGTTCTGGTCTTCATCCTCTCCACTGCATCTCTGTTCTCCCTCTCCCACATGCTGGGAGGGGGAGGGAAACAATGATGACCCAGAGACAGAGACATGCTGTCCCACCGCAGGCCCAGCGCCTCATGGCATGAAGAGCAGCCTCTCCAGAACCTTCAACCTGCTCCAGATATGACTGAAAGACTCTGAATGCTGCCTCTGAATGGCCTCCTCAGGACCCAGCACCTCATGGCATGAAGAACAGCCTATCCAGAACCTTCCAACTCTGCATCCTGCCTCAAGACCATCTTGTCTCCTCTCTCTACTCCTTTGCCCTGAAAATGTGATCCAGCTCCTCTGCTCAGACACAGACTGCAGAAAATGACTCCAGCCGTCATGAAGAAACTAAAAGAAGAAAAGACTGTCAGTCGACACGTTGGTGTGAATCCAGCCGACCTTCCCCACCAACAAAGGGGGGGAAGAATTGAAGCAAGGGCACAGAGACTATGCTGTGAAGAGGAGAGACAGACAGAGAGAGACTGAGATGGAGCCATGTCAACCAAAATTAACAAGTTTTCCCTGTTTTAGCAAAACTGGGTGGCGCCCTGATAATTTCTACTATTAAAGGCAATTTTTGGTTTATGATTATGGTTTTTGATATGAATTAATGATTGACTAATCTGCTCTAGACTATTTATGAAAGTATTAAAGTGTCCAACTCAAGATGACAATAGCTAATATACAGTGTATATATAGAATTGTATGAGAGTGTCCAAAGGGATGAAGAGCATCATCGAGAAGCGTGTTTGTGAGGTCACACACTGATGTTGGATGAGAAGGCCTGGCTCTCAGTCTCTGCTCTAATTCATCCCAAAGGTGTTCTATCAGGTTGAGGTCAGGACTCTGTGCAGGCCAGTCAAGTTCATCCACACCAGACTCTGTCATCCATGTCTTTATGGACCTTGCTTTGTGCACTGGTGCACAGTCATGTTGGAAGAGGAAGGGGCCAGCTCTAAACTGTTCCCACAAAGTTGGGAGCATGAAATTGTCCAAAATGTCTTGGTATGCTGAAGCATTCAGAGTTCCTTTCACTGGAACTAAGGGGCCAAGCCCAGCTCTTGAAAAACAACCCCACTCCATAATCCCCTCCACCAAACTTTACACTTGGCACAATGCAGTCCAACAAGTACCGGTCTCCTGGCAACCGCCAGACCCAGACTTTGACAGCATACAGCATGTTTGTTTCTCACTATGATGGTATTACTTGTCAGCAGGAACTCACATACACATGTATGTATCAGATGTGCATAAATACTGCTTTTCCTGACATTCTGTATGGGCATTCACTCACAACGCTTTGAGCTGTGTTTGAAATATCTCTGTTCTGCAGACAGTTAATAAAAGAGCTCTTTTGGGCAACTGAATCAGTGAAGTTTATTCACCAGACTCTTGTGTAGTTAAAGAACCCTGTGGAAATTCAAAACATTCTGACAGAATATTTCCACAACATTTTCTCATTCATACATTTTCATATAAATCCCTTGCTGAATTTACAGAGAAAAGTTTTACTCGTTACATGGTCATACTTCATGTACTACACTAGCATTAGCTGCAAAAGCTGTGTCGTAAGCTATATTAGCGCTACAGCGATAGCAATTCGTACATAAATGACCAAGTTCCAAATTACTTACCTGTCCGACATTTAATAAAATGCTGACTGAAGCGATGCTACACGACTCCTCCCATTGTGATGACGTTGCTATGGACGTAATCCAGTGTGACACTGGAGCTATTAGTCACTTGGCTTTCATCCAAAATCATAATTGTTTTGATTGGCCCTTGTCCAATGTGAGATTGGAGGGCTAGGTGATCTATTGGCTCAACACATTGGCGTAACAACAGACTATCGGTCACCAACTAGCGCCACAGAGACTGCAGAAGCAAATGTTAGCATGCTAGCATTAGCCAATACACTAAACACTACACACTACGAGTCTGATAGTTATTGTTACTAATGATGGACTTAAACATACTTCATATAGTAAACACAGTTTCCTGTCTTCATTCAGTATATATAGTCCACATCTGAGCTGACCTCATCTGGTCCACACACCTCTCACCAAGTGGAGAAGACCCAACAGAGACTTTACTTCCTCAGGAAGATAAAACAAGCTGTCCTCCCTCAAAACCTGCTGATGAACTGTTTGGGATGTGAACAGAGTGAACAGGACAGAGAAGAGAACAGTTCTCCATCTGAGGAGATGGAGCTCATCCTGTTCCAGTCTGGCTGCCTTGTTGGGACAAGATCTCCTCAGCTCTCTGCTAACCTGCTCTACAGTGATGGTGGTGGACAGAGGGCTGGCACATCTGGTAGTTGGGATCCCTGGTTTTCAACTCCCCGAATGAAAATGACTGTTTTAGGGCAGCAGTAGCTCAGTCCTTGGAGAACAGAGCCGTATATATAGAGAGTACCGACAACTAGTGTTTACTGTTGTTCAGTAAAAATTGCATACACTAAACACATGACTACCTTTAGACCAATCTCACGACAGAGTTCAGGACAATTCTGTTGTGTTTGGTGTATGTCATGTTAATTATATAAACATCAGTAACATGTTTGGAGAATGTTCAAAAGAAGACTTTTGTTATAATTCTGCTGATTCAAATGAGTTCTGATAGTAACCATAAATGCTGGCATGTTTATGTTAATTTTTATTTACTATCTGGCTCATTTGACTGTGATTGTGACCTTTGACCCCTCACAGTGTGCCAGCAGCAGCATCATATTAAAGGGGACATATCATGCAAAACTCACTTTTTGTGGGCCTTTTTAGTCACATTTGGGTCTCTGCTGTTCTTATAAACACTCCAAACAAAAAAAACATCCATGCGTTTTCTTTGAGTAGCTTTCTGTCAAGAACAGTATTCTGCTGTGAGCTGTTTTAATGTCCCACGGTTCCTGACGTCAGGAGCCAGGAATTTTGCATAGAACCACCCCGCACCTGTCGAGTACATACCTATGACCTCCGGTTGGTGCAAAAATTTGGGAAGTTCTGGTGGTTCTTGAGTAATTCATATCAGGAGACATTCAACATAAGCTCTGTGAGCACAAGGCTCATTTGAAGCTAGTGTTATACACTTATTTGTAATTTAGGTGACTGACTACTGTTAACTGTACTGTCCATGCACTGCAGAGTCACATTAGCCTCTTTAGCCACTGCCATATCTAGAAGTAAACAGAAGTGCACGGTAAGACGAGAGAGAGAGAGAGAGAGAGACTTCCTCTTTCCAGAGAGAGGGCGTGGTCAGACACAGCTCAGGGTTATTTAAAGGTACAGACACAGAAACAGCCTGTTCTCAGCAGAGCTCAATACAGTGATTTTTAACTGGCTGCAATTCAGGACCAGGGCTGAGTTTACACACTTTGAATACAATATTGTTGGACATCTGAGACCTCTATAAAATTGTTGAAAAATGTTTATAAACACTTTTAATATGTGAAGATATTTTGATTCAAATATTATCATTCTCATATTATCATTAGCAGAGCATGGTACACCACACCTGCATGATGAGCTCATGGTGGATGTAGGCCCTGGGTTCAATCCCTGGCATCTCCAACACTTCTTATGTTCACATTAAAGGAGAGGCTTTTTTGTCACTCACTGTACCATTTGAACAACACAGCTGCTTCCTTCTGCAGTCATGGAGAAGAACTAGAATACACTTCTGAATGGGTAATTTTATTTTGAAAAACTCCCAGACAGCTCAGTGGAGCCATCAAAAGTAATATAAACCTTATGAAAAACAGAATTAAAATATAACTTAAGTAAGTTTGAGTTAGCCTCAAACTGGAAAAACAGATGGATGCTAACAGCTAACAGGCTAAAGCTACTATTTAGCAGTGATCAAGTCTCCACAGACCTGAGGATGAAACTAAATGAAGAAGTTAACTACAGGGCTTGTTAAATGGTGTCAGCTGACTGCAGATCAGTCAACATCATGAACACTCTGGTCTAAGAGACAAACTCTGGTTGGCTTGTTGTCAACTGACATCATTGATCATTCAACCAATGTTAATATGATCTGTAAAACTGCTGGTGTATTATTGCTGGTGTATTATAGAAGTTCTGAGATTTTAAAAAAACAATCAGTTGGCAGTACTATTGTACATGAATATGTGAATAGATGTTTCTCTTTTTGTTTCTTTACATAAGTAATTGTAGCATTAAACACACCTTTAGATTTTACACAGCATGATGTGTATTTACAATATTATTAAATAGATGCTTTATTGATCCAGAGGGAATTTCAGAAGAAAAAAAACACTTTGATGTGATTTGGAAACAAAACCTTGATCTGGAGTCAGACATGCTACCATTGCACCACAGAGTCTCTTTCACAGGACTGCAAACTTTTGACAAAACTTTGGAGTGAGACCAGAGGCGTCACCAGGGATTTTTGGCCAAATGAAAAGAAATTTCAATGGGCCCCCCATTGCAGGCGAAAAATGCTTATATTTTTTCACATAAAATTATGCATTTCAGTGACATTTTTGAAAAGTGATCTTATAAACTGTGGACAAAGCTAGGAATAGCCAACAGCCTAATATTCTGGAACTTTCCATCATATGAACCACTGAAAGAACTGCCCTATTCTCTGCCCTCTGAACAACATCAACAACAAACATGGGGCTATCATATAAGAGTGTGTCTACACAGACTGTGAAGAAAGCAAACAGGGCTGTGGTTCCATGGTGTAATGGTTAGCACTCTGGACTTTGAATCAGTGATTTAAGTTCAAATCTCAGTGGAACCTGTTTTTATGTATGAGTCCAACTTTAAGAACGCAGCCTTTTTCACGTTCCATGTCAAGCTTAAAGTTGGTACTCAGACTGGAAACAGTGCTTTGTTGAGGGCACCTTCTTTCAGCTTCCATGGAGACCTGAAGCAACGTAGATTCTTTCTGTCTTCACCAAAAACATCTCCAAATTTAATGGTACTGACAGCGAGGGAAACGGTTTTGATAGGCGGTGGGCCAAGGGGAGATTTTGTGAATTTAAACGATCCCCACCGAGGGGAGGACCTAATTTTTGTGAACAACATCTTCATTTTTCAACAAATGAAACAAAAAATTGTTGGCACTCTTACCTCTTGCACATTTTTTGTTTATCAGTAACGGCATCTGGGTTACCGTTCCGGCCAACTGCGTGGGCAGCTATGCTCGGGGTCCCACATGCATGATGTAGTTGTAGTTATTGTCCAATGACACGCCTCGAAATTTGCCGTTACCATGGATACATTGTTAAACTTCTGCTGCGGCTGTAAGCTAACGCTATAGGAGTACAGTACATAATCAAGATAAAGATCGCAGTACACGCTTACACACAATGCTAATATAACAACAAATTTAAATATCAATCACTTTAAGAGGAGATGAAATTAATCAAGTTAACTGACAGTTCGTCATCAAGCTTGATAAAAGCAGGAAAACTGAAGTCTTCTGTAACAATGTCTTCAAAATGTCTTGGTGAACTTTGCACATAAAACATAAAACTGACTGATTTCCAACATCTGAAGTAAGATGTTATTTTTTTCATCTCTGACAAAATTAGCATAATGTCATAAAAATTAGCCACACACATACTACACTCCTCCTCCTGAAACTACGTTTGCTAGCAAACCACAGAAATGGAGTACTGTATGCATCTTTTGGATAAAGACGGTCCTGTAACCCCCTTTAAAGACACAGGATGGAAGAAAAATTTGACTTTTGCTGTGTTTCTGTGGAAAGACTTAGTACCAGAGAGAGTACTGGGGCAGAAGAGCCAGAGCTTAGATTTAACCTTAA
Organism: Synanceia verrucosa; assembly: GCA_029721515.1. Classification (NCBI taxonomy): domain Eukaryota; kingdom Metazoa; phylum Chordata; class Actinopteri; order Perciformes; family Synanceiidae; genus Synanceia; species Synanceia verrucosa. Next base: position 29,496 of record JAQQSB010001326.1, read on the forward strand.
AACCAAGGTTTGTTGTCATACTAAATAGTCGTTGTGTTTTGTGGATGGCTTTAGCTTGCCAAGAGACTGAACATGGAAGTTTTGACTACATATATGTTCATTATCTGTCCTTATATATTTTATAATTGTGTTAACTTATAATCATTTGTCT
>JAQQSB010001327.1:0-80717 GCA_029721515.1 Synanceia verrucosa
GGTCACTTCCTGTTACCACTGGGGCGCCATGAGTAACGCATGACATTAATATATTAGCACGTTCAGGGCTGAGTCCCCGTCATGCTCTGAAAATTTAAGCTGCTAGGATCGAGTATGTGAACGTGAGAATCGTTGAATTTAAAGGGCATGCCAAAGTTTCTCAAGCCTCAGCAGCCACGCCCTTTGACGACTACGTGCAGAGCACAACTTTTGCTCAGGCTAGGTCTGGAGATGATCTGTACCAAATTTCAAGTCAGTCGGACGAACTCCCTAGGAAGAGTTCTGTCTTTCATCAGAAAATCCAACCAATTGTACCGATTTTTGTTCAGGTACTACATAGTCATCGTCATTCCCTATGGGAATTTTGAAGATTATAGGGGCGCTATGGAGCCACTTTGCCGCCATTGGCTTGGCCCCCATCAGATGTTAGAGAACCCTGCTTGACCTGTGTATCAACTTTCATGATGATAGGAGTTAAACTAAAGCCATCAAAACCCAAAGGTATTTGGAGGTACCAAAATCATGTGTGGAAACAAAATGGTCGACTTCCTGTTTGGAATAAAGAATTGGTGCTTGAAATTTTCAAAACCCCTCCCCATAGTGGTTTTTATGGAGTTGGAACATGAAAATCAGTACACGTGTACCTTGACCAGAGCCAAAAAAAAGTGTCTCGCACCAACTGTCCATTCCAAACAGGAAGTCAGCCATTTTGTTTCCACTCTTCATTTTGGTGTGATTTCCACATTGAACCTTCGAATGGCCAGTAACTCCTTTGTGTATTGTCCGAATCGCTGACGTTTATTGCCCCCTCGCACTGCCGTCCCCATCTGATACCCGACCGCAACATACCACGAGGCCCTACATAACCGCTATGTTTTCTAGTTATTATTATTCTTATTCCTGAACATCTGTTTTCCCAATTTTCGCCACTTTCCCAACGTTAAAAAGTTGTAGAAATTTGCACATTCCTGCGGCCCGCCACGAAATTCTATATTTTGGAGCAGTTGTGCTCTGCGCGTAATTAGGTCAAAGGGCGTGGCCGCTAGGGCTTGACAAACTTTGGCGAATTTGCTGTTAAAATTAGAACAGCTCTCATGTTCACATAGTCGATCCTAGCAACTTCAAATTTTCAGAGCATGACGGGGGCGCGGCCCTGAACGTTCCGATGTATTCATATCGAGCCTTACTCATGGCGGTACAGCATAACGGTGGTAACGGGAAGTGACCCGTTCTTAATTTTTACCTTAACTGATGTCACATAGTTGAGTCCATCAACCTCATTCCACTTCTAAAACATAAAGAACAACTTTTTGATTTTTTGATCATTCGCCATGAAAATACGTTTGCCTTTTTGACAGCTTTAATAAAGTCGTATCATCATGAAAATTGATACACAGGTCAAGGCTGGCCTCCCCTGCGATCTGATGCATGCCATGCCCCTGGGCGGGGCCAAATGGCTCCACAGCACCACCCTTTACGTTTACATGTACTGATACCACATAGTTGACATCATCAATTTCATTCTACTTCTAAAACGTCCATAACAAGTTGGTGAAGCTACATAACGAACGCCGTGAGGCTACGAGTAACGGCGTTCGTGTGGTGCGTCTTTTGATTTTTTGATGTAAATAAACATTGCCCAGCTTCTTGAGAGCCTCTTTAGCACTAACATTATTCTCTTTGACGCCTCTCTATGAGCATTGCTCAACAACAAACCCATTTCCGCTCAGCCTTGGAAAACATAAACAACACAGGCATATGTATCAACAACATACTGGATGTCCATATTGGCATTCCAGCACTTTAACAAAGGCTTACTGTCGTGGTTTATCCACACCTCATTAACCTGCCTTTTCAAAACCACCAGAGTGCTCCGAACAGTGCTATAATAGGCTTCCTCAAAAGCCTCTTGATTTATCCCCAAATGATGAAACAGTTGTTCTACACCATCATAACAACTGTTCTCATCAGACAAAGCCATCTTAACAGCTGTCAAAATTACTTTGGCCTGTGCCTTCTTTGTTTTCCTATCAGCTAAAACCTTGTCACACTCACAAGGTGCTAAAGGTGCTGACAGATCACGAGGACATGTAGCGTGCGACCTCCTCAACAGGTTAATAATAAATGTCCTAGTAGAAGCAGGCCTGGTAAAATTGAAACGACACACAGTGCTTTTCTTTTTACACGTCTTTGAGTGTCATTTTGACTGCTGCTGCACAGATGTTACTATCTCCAACAACTCCTCATCTGATGATGGTAGTTCAAGTCACATACTTATCAATAAACTGAGCTACCTTCTCATCAGTGTTCTTATCAGTCAGCGGAGCGCTTTCTATCCAGAACAAACAATGGACATGAGGAGAACCTGACTGCTGAAACTCAACCTGGTAGAAGTAATCTTTAATTCTACCTATTGGGTGAGATGAAGACATCAAAATCTCCTTGAGGAAACAATGCCACCTGAAATCAAACATTCGTGCTGCAGTGACAGGATTGCGATGCAACAAATCACACCTGTCAGCCCACTGTAAATCCTCTGTATAATGATCGACCATCCTGCTTCAGAATATTCGTCCAACGCATATCTGGCTGAACTAAACAGAGCAAAACCAGGTGGAACACTGAGCTGGCCTTTTACGCTCAGAAGGTCATGCTGTGCTCACTGCCAAAATGCTGGCGTGCCTCTAACAGCTTAACAGAAGCGAGCATCCATGGTCCAGCTTTAAGCATCTATTTCAAAGAGTCCTCATCTCTTAAAATATCAGAGACTTTGTAGGACCTTTGACCACTTCACCTTTTTTAAATAAAGCTATAGAATATGCTGGACTTGACCTGTTCAACCTCAGACATGTACTGAGCAAAATATATATTCAGCGTTACTTGCAAACTCTGCAGTCTGCATATAAAATCCCTATTGTCAAAGTATCGTGACGACAGAGTCAAAAAGGTACCACCGACACTCATGATAAGTGTTTCTGCCCTGAGGGAAACAACACACTGAAACACTTTGCTTCATTTGGGTCATCTCACTAAGCAGCCTCAGGATTATTGCCTTCTACAGGAGCCACATTCAAAATATCATCAAAATACTGATCAAGCACCTCCTGCCCAATATCAACAGGCATGAGACAGGTATCCTGAAACATACCATGCTGCTGTCTATCATGCAGAAGCTCATCCTCAGCTGCATCCAGTTTAGCACTGTCTGCATAGGACTGTCATCACCAGGAACTTCAGCTTCCTGTTCTTGACAAAAATCATTGATTCAGGCCTCATTGAGACACAATGTCACTATAGTGACTATTAGTGTGTTTCAAATACTGCAAAGCCAGTTGACATACTTATGAGTATCAACAAATTGATACTCCATAGTGACCTTTATATGTCAACTTGGCGCTCAACTTCACAGGCCAACAAGACCCTCCATACTGGAGACAGGGCAAGCAGATTACTGGCCTCTACGATGTTAGTTGGAACACAGGTCACTGGACCGTGGACTCCATTTTGCCCCCTTCAGGCAAAGCTAACATCTTCATGAATGGAGTCGTATTTGCGCTATCAAATGTTGCTCCAAACTATTCAAACATGCCAATTCAGGAGGAACAAGGATCAACTGTGAGACTGACCAACACTCTGGTGGCATCTCACCTCTATTAACCTTCTTATGGCAACTGTGACAAATCCACAGTTTGCCCTGAGCTGTGTCCTAACAACACACATGGCACGCCACAGTCCACAGTACACCTATTGTAGGTACTGCTCTGTTATGCAGTTTGCTTCTGTTGAGGCTACTGTCTCACACCTGCCATAGTCCTCCTTTTTACAATGCTCAACCTGGTGTTTTAAACAACAATCTACAACAAACACAACAAACAAAAAATCAGGCCCATTCCTTCCTTTATATATAAAAAAATAAAATGAACATTTCGTATTGAAAAAACATTTCAAAAAAGCTTTATATCAGAATACCATCAGGTGGATAATATCAGAAATATACCATATCATTTTTATTTACAAATATACTAAGCATCGCGCTGATACGTGGTGAAATTCTGACAGAAAACACTTGGATGTCCACAACGAAAACCTACATATTAATATTACTAATATTAATACTAATACTAATATTACAAAATTCAATTAACCTCAGATCAGCGCGCAGCCTCAATAATAAAAACAAAAACATAAATTACATTACCTGTGCAGCTCAGCCCAGAGGCTGCATGGCAGTAGTGAGGTACCAGCTTAAAGGCTAAAGGCTCCACTCTCTGGCATGAATGCTACAACTGTCAGGTTGTTTCCAGGCAATGACACAGACAGCATCAGGGGGTCCGAGGAAGAACAGCATGCTCAACCTCGATCCGAGCTGGTCCAGCTGCACGCCCCGGAGTGGACATGATGCCAAAGGTGTAGCGTTCCTCTGGCATCAAACACGATACGCTCCTACAAGAAGAACAAACTGAAACAAAAAAAAAGAATTATTTTAGGCTGAAAAAGTACAATTCTAATGATAAATGTGTTCTTTATAATTGTACATACCTTCTTGTCTGGGACCTCGGCAGGGATGACCAATTTGTGCTGGTGCCCGTGGGCACAGAAATTGGCCATTGGTGCACTTTGTGGCGCCACCCTGTACCACTACCTATTGATAAACATGACAAAAAAAAAGATCAGCATTAAATTTCTGAGTACTTAACCACAACATAAACACTTCAATGTTATGGACATACACATTGTCAAGAATTTAACACTGTCATAGACCAATACATGAAATACTGATTTTAAACATGGAAGAGTACATAAAAGTATAAAGACAAAAACAATCAATTAATGACATTATAAAAACTTTTACTGTTATTCTTGATTATGAGATAAAAACAGTCTTTACTCCACAAGCACTTAGACAGCTTTAAATGAATGACAGACAGGAAACAAGTGGCACACTACAAGGCAAGTTGAACTGTTAAACTAAACACACATAGGCCGAAACAAAGAAGAATTTAAAACATATACAATGTTTTAGTAGGTTATCAAAGTAGTAGTAGTGACACAATAGTACTGTACATAGACAGTGCAGCAACACACAGAGTAGAATATATGACAACCAACAATACTTACAGGCATACATTGTCACTAATTCTGTAGAACAATGAGACCTTTGAGAGTTTAGCTGCTGCTTGTCCTTTCACTGCGATAGGCAGGTATTAATGCTGTACATACTCAGTAAGTTTCCATGCACTTAGAGATCCAAACCGTTTTTAAAGTGCAGATTTTGTCCATATAGCCTACCGGTCCCTGGCTTTCCTGCATGTACACTCAGGTTTCTCTCAAACTCCAGTTAAATCCTTTGTTGTTATTGCCAGTAACTTGTCTTAGATGTGCCTGTAAACATAACATTTCACCGAGTTCATCGCCTCGGCAAACGATCAGATAACGGACCCAGGCCCATCATCGCAAAATTTGAACACTTCAAACAGAAGAAGCTGGTTAAAAGCCAAGGAAAGGTACTCAAAGGCACAAGATTTGGACTGAACGATCAATACCCCCGTGAAATCAACGAACGCCGTAAAGTACTGTACCCATTACTGAAGGAAAACCGGAAAAACAACAAGCGTGCTTCACTGGTATGTGGCAGACTATACATTGATGGACAGCTGTTCAAAAGCATAACATTTACACCATGGCTTTTCTAACTGAACAAAACGAATCAAATCATGTTGGAAAAAAAGAAAAGAGTTAATATTAAACTACAGTATTAACAATTAATAGACTATATGGACCATAATATATGTGAAATCAACATCGACCGGAATATTGATTACTCACGCTCTACTCCGAAACGCATTGTGTAATGTCTGACCTTTCCAAATTTGTTAATCTTCTTGTTTATGCTTGTATTGTCTGTATTGTTGTTTTTGTTTTATTTACTGTCCTATGTTCACGTCTCTATTGTAAAGTGACATCATTGTTTCTTCTCCCTCTTCTACTCTCTACCCCCCCCCCATTCCAATTCTCCTGGGTTCCATTGATCTTCTCTCCATCATATCAAATTGAAGGCAGACATATGTTTCCTACAAGAAATTCATTTAACACATTCAGAACAACAATACCTAAAGAATAAACAATATGATAAAATATTTTTATCAACTTATAACAGTAAACAAAGAGGTGTTTCAATTCTAGTAAGTAAAAATATTCCAATTATCCACAACTCATCTATTATTGATCCAGAAGGAAGATTTATCATCATTAATGTATCTATCAATGACACTACCTTCACCCTAGCTAACACATATGGCCCCAACAAGGATGACTCAACCTTTTTTCATAGCTTCTTCCCTTTATTGTGTGATTCCACAAATGTTATATTGGCTGGAGACTTTAACACTGTCATTAATCCCTCAATTGATCGTTCTAATACATCAAGCAACCTAAGAAACTGGCACTCCACAGATATAATAAAACAATATATGGAGGATTATGGACTTTGCGATAGTTGGAGAAGAAGGAACCCATCATTGAAAGAATACTCATATTTCTCCCCTGTGCATCAATCATACCCCAGGATTGATTTTTTCCTTGTAAGTAACTCACTCATGCAACATATCCAAGAAAACAGAATCCATTCAATCATAATTAGTGACCACGCTCCAATTTCACTTTTAGTAAATACTCAATCACCGATCAAACCTCCAACAAGATGGCGTTTCAATACTTCTGGAACAACAAATTAAACACCTAACTAATCAAAATGCCAATAATCCCAGTGAAGAAATACAAAATAAATTGAGACTGCTCAAAATAGAACTTGAAACTATCATACACAAGAAAACAGATTTTCTTATTCAACAGTTAAAATATGAGAAATTTCAATATAGTAATAAATCAAGCAAATTCCTAGCAAATTTATTACAACATAAGAAAGAAAAAACACTTATACCATCAATAATAGATCCTATAGGCAACATCACACAAAATCCACAGGAAATAAATAATGTATTCTATAATTTTTAAAGCAATCTCTACTCTTCAGACCACGACCCCCACCAATCAGAAATAGACAATTTTTTTTTAACAATTTGAAACTACCTTCACTACCCAAGGAAGAAGTAAATAATTTGGGCGCTTCCATCACTATTCAAGAACTCAATCAAGCTCTTAATAAGATGGCAAACAATAAGTCACCAGGTCCTGATGGATTTCCAGCTGAGTTTTACAAACATTTTTGGGATATCTTGTCACCACTATTTTCAAAGTCACAACAGAAATCAAAACGACCTCCACCATACCAACCCATATGAATACAGCAGTCATAACACTCGTATTAAAACCAAATAAGGATCCAACATGCCCCTCTAGCTACCGTCCAATCTCATTAATTAATTCAGATCTAAAAATTATTACCAAAACACTAGCATCCAGAATAGAAAGAGTCACCCCCCTGTTAATTCACCCGGACCAAACAGGATTTATCAAAAATAGACATGCCTCAGACAACACTCGTAGACTGTTTAACCTAATCAATTTATCCCAACATCAGCCAAATCAAACAATAATTGTATCATTAGACGCCGAAAAAGCTTTTGACAAAGTTAATTGGTCCTTCTTATTTAGCACACTGTACAAATTTGGCTTTGGAGAGTCGTGCATCCACTGGATTAGGATTCTCTATACTGCACCGAAGGCAACAATAATCACAAATGGGATTATTTCACCTAACTTCACACTTCACCAGGGAACCAGGCAAGGATGCCCCTCTCACCATCTCTATTTGCTATTTTCATTGAACCCTTGCAGCAGCTATAAGACAAAATACAAAAATCAAAGGAATTGAGGACGCCAATACACAACACAAGCTTAGTTTATATACAGATGACCTCCTCTTATACCTACAGAACCCCTCAGTATCACTACAGGAAACGTTCAATATCATTAACAACTTTTCCACCATGTCTCACTACTCAATAAACTGGAATAAATCAACTATTTTACCATTATCAGAAGACACATGGGATTCTGCAGCCCAAAGTCATTCCCTTCCACTTCACACTGGCAATAAAAAATACTTGGGAATTAACATCTCTCCCAGGCTGTCAGAGTTATTCAATCTCAATTACACCCCATTAATCAAACAGATAGAAGAGGACCTCAAACGCTGGACAGAAATTACCACTCACCCTAATTGGAAGAATAGCCTCAATAAAAATGAAAATTCTGCCCTGGATCACTTACCTGTTTTCAATGATTCCCACCACCCCCTACCGACAAATGGTTTAAAACACTACATTCACTAACTACTCAATTCTATTGGAACAATAAAAAGCCTCATCACTACAAAATAAAAATCACAAGGTGGATTAGAAGCACCACATTTTCTATATTACTTCCTCTCAAACCAATTGCAATATTTATTCAAATGGACACAAAAGCAAAATCACAATATCCCTGGTTAGCCTTAGAACAAAGTATATGTAAACAACATCAGTCACAGACCTTCCCTTTTTACCACAGTCAATCCAAAAGCTGAGCTACTGTAAATACTCTACAATCCACACAACTCTGACAGCCTGGTGGAAAACCAACAAAATCACTAAATCATCGCTTGCCCCATGTAAATACACCCCAATCTGGCACAACCCTGATTTCAAGCTAGGCAACATGCCTATCTATTTTCAAACATGGCACCAGAATGGAATCACCCATCTCTACCACCTCTTTCCCGACAATCAATTCATTTCATTTGATACTTTAACCCAGGAATACGGGGTTGGGAGAGATCAGACCCTACAATACCATCAATTAAAATCCATAATGAAATCCAAAATTAAGATAGTCAACAACACACTCCAACCATCTAAATTAATGGAAGAAATTATGAAATTTAAAACCTCAAAAAAATCATCTCCAATCTGTATAAACTTATTTCTAGCAGAGACACCACCATATCACTCCCAACCACCAAATGGGAAAACGATCTGGCTCTTGCTCCCAATCCTGATTTCTGGATACAAATCAATGAAAATATTTTCTCCATGACTACTGACACAAACCTATAGTTAATACAGTATAAAACGATCCACAGGTACCACATTACCCAGAATAAAATGTTTAAAATGAAATTAACAGACACAAACATCTGTTCACAATGCAGTGGGTAGCACAGATGACTATATGCATGCCACGTGGGTCTGTCATCCAGTTTGCACTTTTGGACAGCTGTCACTGACAATCTTTCCACTTTCTTGGACTGCAGAATCCCATTGTCCCCATCACTGTGCCTACTAGGAGACACCACACAAATCACTTTCCCTCTAAAAATACAAAAATCTATTATTGGTCTCTCTAACTATAAATAAAGAAAATAATCTTCCAAAATTGGAAAACTAAAAATTTGATCCACATTTCCCATTGGTTCAACTCTCTCACAGAATACATCTCAATTGAAAAAATATCTGCTCGCAAAGGAATAATATGTCCACCTTTAATGATACTTGGAACAAAATCTTAATTCATTTAAACCCAAAACAAAATCTACCAAACCAAAACCACGTATGGAACCATGAAAACCTCCCCCCTTAACATACCACTCTAAATAAGTCTATCAAATTCATACTCCCCTTCTCTTCTTTCCTCTCTTCCCTTTTTTCCTATTCCCCATCTATCTGTTCTTGTTCTGTGTAAATCAGTTTGTCTTATATGTTTGCTTAGTTTGTTAGCTTATTGTTGTCGATGTGTTTGATCTATGTTTGATGTTCCCCTTTTCTTTTTGTCAGCACTTTGTTCCCTGGCTGTTTATTTTTTTCACTCCAAGTCAATGTGTATTGTAATTATTCATACTTTTTATACTCATTTTTTTTACTTCTCCTTTTTGAGGTGTCCTTGTTTTTTTTTTTTTCTTTCTTCTTTCTTCTCCCACTTACCCCTGGGGTTGCTCTCCACTTTGCTGGGCCTACCTGGCCTTTGCTCCTCCTCCTGGAGGCTGGTTGTATCCAGTGTCTCACCTTCTGAGCCCTTGGGCTGCTGGATTCATGCTGTCTCTGGGGTCCTGGGGTGGCTGCTGCTGGTCGCTCCTGGGGCGCCTTGGAGGGCCCTAGGGCTTGGGGTGGGTCGGCCCTCCTGTTGCTCCCCCGCCCCTCTTCCTGCCTCTCTGCCTCCTCCTCCTCGTCCTCCCTCTCCTCCCTGCCGGCTCCTTCGCCCCTCTTCCCCTCCTCCCGCCTCAGAGGCTGAGGGGCCCTCCGTGCCTGGGGTGGGCTGGGGGCCGGGTGGAGTCCTCACGGTGAGCTCCAGCTCGCTCTTCGAGGCTCCTATTGATAAGGGAGGCCAGAACCAATGGGTGCTGGCTGGGGGCCTTGATTCCGGGGCCTGTGCAGAGTTGGGAGGTAGTGGAGGGGGTGGAGGTGATGTTGCGGCTGGATGGGCGTAGGCGGGGGATGGCGTGAGCGCCTGCGCTTTAAGCCTCCTGGAGAGTGGCCCTGTCTCTTGTCTGGGAGGGCTGCTGCCGGGCTGCCCGGCAGTGGTCAGGCCCCATCAGCCAGCCATCTGGGCGCAGCTCTAGTCTAGCTGCTCCTGAGAGTCGTGGTGTTTGTGGTGCCCGTTGGTCCGTTGGTGTTCTCCCAGGTTCCTTTGCCTTCCACGGCTCTAGGGCCCAGCGGCTTCAGTACCATTTCCGTCGTACCCCAGACCTCCCCTTGGCTCCTGTCACCTGTGGGCCGGGACCGCACCAGACAGCCTCTTATTCGCGCACTTCACACTCCACACAATTCACTGTACATATACACTTTTAGGCACATACAGGGACCCGTCAATTAGGGCCCAGTGGCGGTGGGAGTGGGGCGGACTGCAGTGTTTTGTGGCACTGTATTGTCCTCCCCATCTCCCTCCTGCTACATCCTCCCACTCTCCGCACTTTTAATACCTTACACACACTCACACTTTGGATGGAAAAGTCTTAGTTTGGCTAGGGGATTTGGGTTGGAGCAGACAGCAGAGAACCCATTCTACAATAGTCATTCAACTCTCCACCCCTACCACCACTACTGCCCATCAGCACTTTTAATACACCACACTACACTCAGGGTTGCGCGATGCCACGATGTAGAGCGAGTGACTAACCGTCAGGGATCGGAGAAATATAGTAATAGTCGGTCTAAGGGTGGAAACACACTTTATGGCATCATGGTAGGGCCCAGCCCCTCTGGTTTTTCTGACATTGGGAATGGTCAGTCACTAGCTTGCTGTTGCTGTTGGGATCCCCGGGGTCTTAGAGAGGTGGGCTGGGAGGTGGTGGGGCGGTTGGGAGTGGGGTGTTGTGTGGCGGGTGGGCCCCTCTTGTCCCGGGCCTCCTAGGCTTGTTCGTAAAGCTGTTGGGCGTCTGGCTGTACCTTCCCTAGGTTCCTGGGTGTGTGTTTCTCTGTGGTTCTGGTTTGGCTCTCAGGAGAAGCCTCATGGGTGCTCCTGCTGCCTGGGCGGGCCCCTGCTCCAGTCGTCTTAGCTGCTCTGGGCTTGGTGCCAGTCACTCATGCATGTTAGTTCAGAGGTGTCTGAATACTATGGGTGTCCCATTGTTGAGTACTGATGGGACCCTTGGGAATGGAGTGAAATCACTCTTCCAGGCTTCACATCAAATTCATGCACTTCTTATGCATTCTTACATCTCACCTTAGATCCCTTAATTACCCAATTTTATTTACTTATTTATTATTATCATCATTATTGTATTTACTGTCTTTTCTGTCTTCTTCTTATTTCAGGAGATTGGTTGCTAGGAATAATGCCATCTCATATTCCTGATTTCTAATAACACTGCATGTTTGCACCCACCTCCCATCTATCCTATACCATCCTGTCTATCATCTGTTTCCCCCTCAATCACAAAAGGTGCAGCACTTTCCTCTCTGGCTCACAATAAGAAATTCTAATAAAGAATGATAGCTTAGTTTCCAGAGAGGGCGAGGACCAGTCACACAAATGCACAAAATATCACACTTTTCTGCAAGATAAAAGTAAGCTACCAATCTCATAAAAGTTGTTACCTGCCATGCTGTGGTGTTTCACGATGGGAAGAGGTGCTGACAAAAAAAAAAAAAAAAATAGCATTACTGAGTGAATATTTCTGACAGCATATCACTCACATAGCTCCTCACAACATTTACAACACAGCTAACTAGATGCTAACTACATACTATATAAACTAGTAATATGCTATCTTATTAAGCTCTAAAACTAACTAGCGACAAAATATTACAATTATCACGGAGACCCGGACATGACTATGGTCAAAAAAATATTAGAGAATTGTAGCCACAATATAGCTTCCTCAACATTGCTCAGGAAATACTAATTTGGCCACAAGATAGTAAATTCTGGCCACAGGAAATACTAGTGCATTAATGGCCAATTCCATAAATATAACATGCGCACAAACTAATAATAATATCATTCCTGTACAGTTGGGTAAACAAACCAAAGCAGCCTCTTGCTTGGAAACACCAATGGCCGATGTGTTGTCTCTGTGAGCATCTTTTCTTATTCCTGTTCTTGTCAATATCTTGTTATACCACATTTAGACAGTTATTTAATTAGGGCTATATTTGATACTTTGTTACAACGGGTATCCCTGGGTATCTGCTGACGTCTCACTTGACTTTCACATTTTACCCTCATCCTGTTACCACACGTTTGTTTTATTTGTGCTAATGTGTAGTATTTGTGTCTACAGGAGCTGCAGCCCTGAACACATATCCGGGCACTGTTTGAGTAGCATTGACAGCTAAGAACTACTAAGCGAAGTATGTTTTTTTCCTGAGTCATAGAGAGTGTCTCTCTTTTAACTAGGCTAGATCCACCCATGCTAACATGCTGCAAACCTAGCCTGGTCCAGACCAAAATTCTGTTTTGAAATCAGCTAAAACCCAGTGAAGTAGCATCATGTGTGTCAGACTCTCAGCTGAGGAATTTCGAGGCTCTGTGAGCCGCAGCGTTTAATGATTCCACTGAGCAGCCTTGTGCCGTTCTCTAACTGAACTACTGAAGGTGTCTATTATTGTTCTCTGGACAGCTTTCCTTCAATAATATTATAGAAGATTAAAATGTCACTGTATTATTGATCAGTCTGACGTTTATGTGCTATAATTCCTTTAAACCATTATGCTAATACGTTGATGATGCTTTTATGCTTGGTCCCGATTTGTTTAAGTTTGTTTTACACTGCCAGAAAACATAGAAAACATATTAGAACATTGCTCAATCTATTATTACCACAGATAATATCTGATCAATAAAAGTCATTTCACTTCGATTTGCCAAAGACTAAAGTGATTTCATGGGACAGTGTCAGAACTAAAGTCAGTTCAGCTGCATCAAGTTTGAAGTTTCAGAACTCTACAATGTGCAGCAGTCACCAGAAGTAAATGGGAGGCATTGATAGTGCTAAAATAAATATATGAATTTACACTGTATTTGCAGCAACAGTGTTTTTGCAACATAATAATAGCGGGATTTGGGGCAATAGCTGATTTGGAACGATAGATCTACTACTTGTTAAAGCTACTTGTTTTTTTGTATTTCACACCTGTGGTTTTAAAGGTTAACTATGGATACTCGGCTGCAAGAATTTTGATTGTTCGCAAACTTGAAGGATAGCAGTCCAGCAACTTGAAGATGAAAATATAAGTCACTGCAGCTGCCTGTCTTTGCTTGTTAGAGGCGTGTGTGTGTGCTGGCATATATTTTCCAAACAGAAGATTTTTTTTGACTGAAAGTTTGTATTTAGACCCACACCAGAACAGATAATTTCAATACACAAATTCAGATACACACTCTAAAAATGTTATCTGTTTTAATTTTCAATGTATTGATACATCTTTTGAAAAAGAAATAGACTGTGTTAACAAACAAGTTTTTAAATCAAACAAGATTTAAAATAATTCACCCAGTCATCTCAAGTTGGAAAAAATATCTGCATGTCGTTAAAAGAAGGCTACATAAAATGAAAATCTAATGATGTGAATAACTACATACCTCTCACTACCACATAACTCTCATACCTCTCCTTTAAATATCCATTGGCATTTTATATTATGCATTTTTATTTATGAATTCATTTATTTATTGACTTGGAGTATCTTTTATTGTTTTCAGATTGGTAAAACTGTCATTCCATTAATGGCAACCAGACCTGTGAAAGTCCCCAAAGTTGGAGATAGAGGTCTCCACTGTGGCCTTCTGCAGACAAGCAGCGCTTTGTCACCAATCACCATCCAGGAAAGAATCCATGTACTTTCCAGAATTTCGACAAAGACACTGTCTGGAGCTGAAGGGATGTCTCCAAAAGAGATCATCCAAGTGGGAAGGAAATGTAGCATCAATGCTAAGCGGAAAGTGAGGCGAATTGAGGTTGGCTGGATGGATTTATGATGAGGAAGAGGAAAAGTACAAACAGGTGAAGTCTATGCGTGGTGGAGAAACAGAGGCATCTCTCTGTTGACAAAAGATGAAACAGTGGCAAATATCAAAGTTATGGCTGAAAATCTTTTTTTTCCCCCAAAGGCCAATCAAAAAAAAAAAAAAAAAAACAAAGTCTTTTGCAGTATTCAACTCATATTGAGAGCTCACAGATACATGTTGATGCGTCCAATACAGTAAGAGGAGGTGTATAACCAAAGCAAGGTTCAAAATTCTGCGACTTTTATCTGTGCACCACAAAGAAAACAGGACATCAGCCCTCAGGTGTGGAGGGTGATCATGCAATAAGCCAGCCCTCAGTGGTAGATTTCACTGACAATGAACAAAATCAGGCCATTGAGGATCTGTTGGTGGAAAACAGAAATTCAGAATCGCAAACCACTATGGAATTAATGATGGAGCCTCTAGTGGATATTTGGAACTCAACAACTTTATTTACCATAGGATGGTCTGCTAACTCTGGGAGAAAATGAAAGGGATTCTGATGCAATTATCACATTATAAGTGGGGATGACCGTCTAAACAGTCATGTCGTGTGTCTGACTGTCAACCTGTGGAGTGAAACAAACCTTGAAACACTCTTTCCAGAAAAAAAGAGGATGATGCAGCTCATCAGACAGTGAATCAGTCACCCGATTGCTTGCAGGGAGGCCGATGTTCCAGCCCAAGCACTTCCTGAACCAGACTACAATCATGTCCTGCCAACGCTGATTGTAAGAAAAGAGGTCACTGTCTCACTAAAGCTTGATCAGTACTTTCAAGGACTAAAAATTGTGCATCACAGGAGTAGAAACATCAAAATCGTCTGCAAATGGAGGAACTTGAACAGGGGGAAGGAATTGGTGTTTACTGCGAGACTGCCTTACAGAATTTACAGGATGGATTTCTGCATGACGGCTGCACACTGGGAGTTAGGGTGAAAGTCCCCTTCCTCCAGGCATGACTTTCAGTGTGAGCGATGGCAGGCTGTATTTCTATTAGAGTATTTGTGGGGGAGTGGAAACAAGCTGGTTACTTCCCAGTGAAACTTGCAATACACCATCTATTGGACCATCTATTCCCATAACCCTCAGTAGTAGTGACCTCATGAGCTTCTTTTTAATGAGAAGATTATAACTATTAGGGAGAAAATCAGTCACACTGTGCCTTTGACTGAAAGTGCTTTGTCTTTAAACACAGGAAGCATAGGACTCATTGAAGAACAGATGTATACTTGGACTGCTTTTCTCCCATAGACCTCCCACAAACTGGCTTCATTGATTTCCCTCATTACAAAGCCTTCTACCTGTCTCTTAGATCCCATCGCAACTTAACACTTAAAGAAGTTTTACCGTTACTGAGCATATCTTTATTAAACATGATCAACTTGTCTTTGCTTTGTCAGGCTATGCACCTCAGTCATTTAAAGTAGCAGTAATCAAACCTCCATTTAAGTCAGGCGATTCCCAGCCAGTTAGCTAAGCTCCAAACATGTCTTCAGGATATAGAAACTTGCATGATGCACAATTTCTTGTTGTTAAATTCAGATAAGAGCAGAGGTTATTCTAATTGGCCCTGAAAATCTCAGAAATAACCTATCTAGTGACTTATTTACTCTGGGTGGTTTGCACCAGCCCTCGCGACACCACTGTAAGAAATCTAGGGGTAATTTTTGACCAAAATGTGTCTCCTTCAACGTCCACATGAAACAAACAGCTAGAACAGCTTTTTTTTTCATCTGCGTAAATGCTATTGCAAAAATAAGGCACATTCTCTCCCAAAACGATGCAGAAAAAATAGTCCATGCTTTTGTAACTACTAGGCTGAACTACTGCAGATTCCTTATTGTCAGGCTGCTCTAATAAGTCTGTCACGACTCTCCAGCTGGTCCAGAGTGCTGCAGCACGTGTTCTGACCAGAACTCCAGGAGAAAGAGACCATATTTCTCCGGTGTTAGCCTCTCTGCACTGGCTCCCTGTAATATCTAGAATAGAATTTAAAATCCTCCTCCTCACCTACAAGGCACTGAATGGTCAGGCACTATCTTATCTTAAAGAGCTAATAGTGCCTTATAATCCCTGCTAGAACTCTGCGCTCTCAGAATGCAGGACTACTAGCGGTTCCTAGGGTTTATAAAAGTAGAATGGGAGCTAGAGCTTTCAGTTATCAAGCTCCTCTTCTGTGGAACCAACTCCCTCTTTCAGTCCGGGAGGCAGACACCATCCCCTTATTCAAGAGTAGGCTTCAGACTTTCCTTTTTGATAGTGCTTATAGTTAGGACTGATCCAAGGCTGACTCAGGCTGCCTTGGATCAATCCTTAGTTATGCTGCTATAGGTCTAGACTGCCGGGGGACATCCTCTGACACACTGAGCTTCTCTTCTTCTCCAATTCGATGCCTCCATTAAGTCATTTTACTAACTCATCTTCTTCCCCGGAGTCCCTGTGCTCTCAGCTCCCAGGTGTCCGTGAGCTGAGGCTACTTGGTGGGAAGGAGGTGGTGTCATCCAGGCTTCGTCTGTCGTGATGGTGGTGAGATGGAGAAGAGGCGATGCTGCTCAGGTTGTATCTGTTAGGGTGGTGGAGAAGAGGATGTGTTTACTCTTCCTCCTAACACATGCCGCAGATTAGTTTTGTGCCTCGTAGTCCCTGTGCGTTCTCATCTCACAGGTATCCATGGACCCAGTCTGCCTGGTGGAGTAGTGGTTGTGCAGACCTGTCAGGCTTCATCTTCTGGTTCTGAGCGACGTGGTGGTGACGAGGTCATCCAGCGGAGGTTTCTCCTGTTTGGTGTGGTGGAGAGGAAGTCGTGCTGCTCAGGTTTCTTCTGGTTGGCGTGGTGGAGAGAGGAAGACGTGCTGCCCAGGCTTCTTCTGGTTGGTGTGGTGGAGAGGAGGACGTGCTGCCCAGGCTTCTTCTGGTTGGCGTGGTGGAGAGGACGACATGCTTCTCATTCTTTGCTGATAGCTTGATGATGCTCTTCATCCCCTTGGACACTCTCATATAATTCTATATATACACACCGTATAATAGCTGTTTTGATATTGAGTTGGACACTTCCATACAATTTTGTATGTAGTGTTAATGTGTTTTCATTGTTGTTGTTCTGTACACATGGCATCTATTGCACGTCTGTCCATCCTGGAAGAGGATCCCCTCTGTTGCTCTTCCTGAGAGTTTCTTCCATTTCTTTTTCCCTGTTAAAAGTTTTTTTGTGGGGGGTTTCCTTAGTCGATCACGAGGGTCATTTGTAAAGGACAGAGGGTGTCATATCCTGTACAGATTGCTTAAAGCCCAATGGGGCAAATTCATAATTTGTGATGTTGGGCTATACAATTAAACTTGACTTGACTTGACATTTCTGGAAGGCCTATATGGCTCAACAACCAGTAGTTTCAAGGATTCCTTTTGCTGTCACATTATCACACAGAAGAAGGCTGTCCTTTAAAGGCTTTGGAGGACTTTAATTCGATGGACACAGATGAATTGCTGGATGTACTTGATGCACTTGAATGCAAGCAGGTCCTACCAAGGACACACTGCTCCCTGTTTTGGCACAGATTGGACCTAAGTAATCATTTCAGGCCCAGTGCTTGTGTAATCAGTGCTGGCGTCCTGTTGTGGATTCCATGGCGGTTTCCTACCACAAGAAGAATTGCATGGCTGTTTGCGAAAAGCAACAACTGCCAAAGAAACAGTGGAGGACTTCTGGACTTTCCAGAGGAGATGACAGCTCAGTCAGCAGTTTCTCGTTACCTGAAAAGGTACTGTTGGGGAAATTGATTTCAACCATCTTCAGATTTCCTGCGCTTCTGTACAGGATCTGACCTCATGGATAAGGCCATACAAATCGAGTTCACCAGAAACCTAGATTTCCTCCGCAGACCACAGTCCCACACAGTGTGGATGCGTGCTAAACTGCCCATTGGTTACCAGCTTCATCCAGATTTAGTAGCCCAGATTTAACAACATTCTCTCTGAGCTCAATGTGGGTAATGGATGTGGTGTAGGTAATAATGCCAAACAATAACATTAAGGATGCTGGACAAGCCCCTTGCTAGACTGGATGGTTTTGTTATTTTAACTATGCAGCCTGTTTTTTTAATTTTGGCATTTTTATTTCAAATCTGCCTTTTAAAAGTGGTTGTTGTGTTTTTTCACAATCAATTGGTAATCATAAAGGGATAGTTCGGGTTTTTGAAGTAGGGGTTGTATGAGGTACAGTGCTTAGTCAGTGTAACACCACATTGCTGGGTCAGGGACAAGCAACACAACAACTACAAAACATATTTTATTCACCTAAAAGAAATCCCACCTCAAGCACGACCACCAAGTTACCTGTACACTATCCATCCATCCATTATCTACCGCTTTATCCTCCTTAGGGTCACTGGGGCTGGAGCCTATCCCAGCTATCTTAGGAGGCGGAAGGCAGGGTACACCCTGGACAGAGTCGCCACCTCATCGTGAGGGACACATAGAGACCAGACAAATCCACTCACACTCACATTTCACACCTACAGTCCAATTTAGAATTAGCCAACTAACCTAACTCCCATGCATGGCTTTTGGATACTGGGGGAAGCTTGGAGTACCTGGAGAGAGGCCCCTGCGCAGACACAGGGAGAACATGCGAAACTCCACACAGGAAGGCCCTGGGCCTGGGATTCGAACCTGCAGTGAGTATGCTGCAGAGACCTGTGCACTACTATTTGGAATATCATTCAGTGCTTCACCCTGGTGCAGGAAAAACAGAGTTGTTTTTTTTTACAGTAACCACAGAACTTCTGTATTCCTGGACCTAAAGTGGGCATTGTGCCTGTTCCACACTGTATGAACTCCAGTTAGTGCCAAAAGAAATGACTACTTTATAGAGCAGGTGAAAGAGCTGAAAATATAGTGTACAGTTACATTTCTACAATCTGAGAAGAGTGCTGAGTGCTGTCTACTGCAGATACACTGACTAGGCATAAGTGTAGCTCCACTCCAATTGATTAAGAATGTTTGTGTTATTATTTTTACAGTTGTTTGCCAGCAATCCCAGTAGAAACAAAATGTGAGCCTTGGCTGATGTTATGGAAGGTGTTTAAAAATAAGTGAGTTATTTAGATTCTTTGTTTACATTTTAAAGAATTTCAAATAGAAACTAGAACCGCAAGCGTTATGTAGGGCCCTCGCGTGTATGTAAATGAGTCGAATTTATCAGATGGGTAGTGCAGTGATTGAGCAGGGGGCAATAAGCGTCAAGCTTATTGGCCAATAAACAAAGGAGATTCACGGCCATCCGATGGTTCAATGTGGAAATCCAGCCAAAATAGAGGAGAGTGCAAACAAAATGGCCGACTTCCTGTTTGGAATAGACAGTTGGTGCAAGAGACTTTTTTGTGCGTCTGGTCAAGGTACGTGTGTACTGATTTTCATTTTCCAACTCCATAAAACCTCATGGGGAGGGTTTTTACAGAAATTTCAAGGGGCACTATTGGGCCATTTTGCCCTGCCATTAGTGTGGACCACATCAGATGTTAGAGGTCGCCACCCTTGACCTGGGTATGAACTTTCACGATGATACAAGTTTCTTTAGAAGCCATCAAAAGCTAAAGAACTGGGTCACCTCTATTGCCATTGACTGGGGCGCCATGTGTCAGGCGTAACATTAATACATCAGAACGTTTCAGGGCTGAGTCCCATCATGCTCAGAAAATTTGAAGCTGCTTGGATAGAGTATGTGAACGTGAGAGTTTGTTCAATTTAGACGGCCGGAGTCGCCAAAGTTTCTTTGCAAGCCCTGATGGCCACGCCCTTTGACCTAATTACATTGCAGAGCACAACTTTGCTCAGCTAGGGTCTGGAGATGAAGAGTACCAAATTTCAAGTAAGATCGGACCCAGTAAATCCCTGGGAACGAAGTTCGTTTTCACTAGAAAATCCAAAACTCAAAATAATGCTGACTTCCTGTTTGGACTAGACAATTGGTGCTAGAGACTTTTTGTGCGTCTGCTCTACTTGCACATGTGTACCAACTTTCATGTTCCAACTCACATAAAAACCCTTCTTATGGGGAGGGGTTTTGAATGATTTCAGCGCAATGGAGCCATTTTTGACCACCGTTTATGGACATGGCCCCTGATCAGATGTTAGAGGTCATCACCCCTTGACCCAAAGGTCAATTCTTCATGACAGATAATGACTTTATTTACAGCTCGTCAAAAAAGCACAAAGCGTATTTTCTCGAAAAATTGTCAAGAATTTGCCTTGTGCACACCACACAGACGCCAAGTTGTAGTAGCCTCACAGCGTTCGAACTGTAGCTTCACTGAGTTGTTATTTATGTTTTAGAAGTGTAATGAAGTTGATGGAGTAAATGGGTGTGAAATCGGGTAAAAGTAAAAAGTAAGGAAGCGGGTCACTTCCTGTTACCACCGGGGTGCTACGAGTAAGGCTTGCATATGAATACATCGGAACGTTCAGGACCCCATCCCGTCATGTCTCTGAAAATTTTGAGAGTTGCAAGGATCCACTAATGTGAATGCTCTTGAGAGCCGCTTGATTTTGACAGCGAGTCAGCCAAAGTTTGTCGAGCCCTAGCAGCCACGCCCTTTGACTTAATCCATGCAGAGCACAACTTTTGCTCAGCTAGGTCTGAAGGTGATCTGTACCAAATTTCAAGTCGATCGGACAAAATCCCTTTACCGTTTGTTTTCATCAGAAAATCCAAAATTCAAAATATGGCCACTTCCTGTTGGAATTTCAACTTCCTGACAAGAGACAATTTTTTTGTCTGGGTATGCTTTGTAACATGTAAACCCGATTTTCGTTGAGGTGCGCCAAAGTTGGCGAATTTCCCATGGGATTTTTTGACTTTGTAGGGGCGCTACTCAGCCATTTCGCTTAGCGCCTGCAAAGCGATCATCCCAAAATATTGAATTTCTCGGATCGGGCTGCAGGAATGTACCAAAGTTACACAACTTTTGTACGATGGGAAAGGGGCGAAATTTGGGAAAACAAAGTGTCAGGAATAATAATAATAATAATAATAATAATAAACATTACAGTTTCAATAGGTCCCTTTGGTGGAAAATATGTACATTATGCTGTAAAAAAATGTACTAAAGTACCAGATTATACTACACTATTTGTATGATTTTGTCCCTTTAAATTGCCTCAAATAACTGTGGACCAGACCACTTCCCTCAGATGCAAATATAAATCAAGTGCCTGGGACATGGTAGATGGGAACTCCAAGCTTGTGTCCTCCATTGTTATTGTGCTGGAAATCAATCTATGTCCCACATCGCATGGGATTGACCTTAAAAATGTGCAGCTGTGTCTTTACATGTGGTCAAATCTTTCAGTCAGTGGAACAAGGCAGTCTTCTGTGCCCCCAAAGTAGGGCCATGTACTGTACATGACATCAGGTATTCCACTGGGCACATTGTGGTGTTCTTGGAGGGCCTTATACGGGTGAGCTGCTTCAACACCCCGGATCATCATTTAATACCTCCTGTTGAAGGAACAAGAATGAGATTAAATCACAGCTGACACGTAAACATGTTGCATTTAAAAATAAGGAAATTAAAGTCCTCTTTATTTCTCTACCACCTTTGCAGTAGGTAAGAAAAACAAAAGTTTGTGTTGCGAAAATAAAAGTAAGCTTAAATTGCATTGTGTAAATTGCATGTGTCTTATTTTCTCCAGCAGTCTGAAGAACTAATACACCACACACATTAAATAAATATAAACTCACAGTGGCTTAAATTCTAAGATTACATGGAAGGTAATGCAGTGTTTGCGGGTTTCTTTGCTGTGTCTATAATATGTATAGGCTATTTACCTGAATGACTGGCATGAAACAGAGGCTGTGACAGAGCTTTGTCAACAAAATCACCCAGCAAAGAATCCTCTACTCCTTCAGGTCTGCTAGAAACGTGATCCAGAACTTCCATTCCTTCTTTCTCATCACTCCCCACAAGTCTCTCAATCACTCTGGATTCGCGGTACTTGCCCCTGTGATGTAGCCCTCTCTGCTGCTCTGTCACATCCACGTCGTTTCTCCCAGTAAATACCGCTGAATGTCTCTGACCACCCACGTTCTCAGTGCCCATGTCCAAACAGATGCAGGCCTGGGGCAGCCCCCAGTGCTCCACTGGCTTCCACAAAGTGCCCCCGATAACTTTAAGGGTCGCTGTTATTGAGGGCGGCCCGCAGCCAAATGATGTTGCGTGAGAAGCCGCCGATGCATCCATTAATGCATATCCCATATGGCTTCAGTTTGTCGTATGAGTCCAGGTCCCCTAGACGAAATATTGCCTCCTTCTGAGTCGCTCTGCTGTGGCGAACTTGGGAACCGGATGGGGTCCAGTAGAGAGTGGAAGATTACTTCTTTCCCCGACTAGAAATGCCGTGGTTGTTTACACTCCCCTGTATACATCCACCGCAACCGTGATCCTTTCCAGGGCCTTTTGATTAGTTGTGTCTGGAAATAAATCTATCCCGGCCCAAGGCATCTACCGCTAAAGCAACCTGGCTCTCAATATTCTGTGTAAATGCTCTCTCGGTAATAATGGTTCCTTGCAATGCCAGACTTTCAGAATATCTTTGTAGCTCATTCCCAGCCTAAAATAAAAGTCATATCATACCAACGTTATCCATTTCCATCAGTGAAAACTGTAGCCCTCTGCCTCTGCCTGAGACCTTGGAGCGCTTGTTTTGCGTTACCCAGCTGTCCAGGAATTATATTATTATTAGTTCGTATGCACGTTATACTGTAACCATTGGCTTAACAAATTAGTATTTAGTATTTTAGTCTCCCTCACTCTTAGTCTCTGTCACTGACACAACATCTGCTAGCAAACTCCAAGGAGAGGGGTTGTAGCTGATTCTGTGGTCTGTCCTGAGACCAGTGGTCCTCTGGCAGGGGACCAGTGGTCCACAACCACTAGGGCGCTTAGGCACTGGTCACTGACCAGCTCCTCAGTAGTCTGCCCCATGGTCCTTGTGGTCTGTGAAGTGGCTTTAGTATTTCCTCTCCTTCTCGGTCATTTTAACAAAAACGATTAGCTGGATAAATGTCAGGGGATCATAATCTTTATGTCGACTTCCATGCAACTATATAAGATATATTATGATTATTAATGTTATTCATATTGATTATGAAAGAGCCGTGTGGTCGTGGACCAGCTGGTCTCTGGCAGGACCAGTGGTCTCTGGCGAGGACACAGTGGTGCACAACGCTAGGGGCGCTGAAGACACTGGTCGCACCAGCTCTCTCCAGTGGTCTGCCCGTGGTCCCTGTGGTCTGCAGAAGTGGCTTTAGTGGCATTTCTCCCTTTCTGGTCATTTTAACAGCACAGATTAGCTGGGTAAATGTCAGGGATCATAATCTTTGTTGACATAATGCACTATATCAGATATATTATGATTATTAATGATTTTGTTTTAAGTGAAGAAGCCGTGTCCCAGTGTAATGAAGGCGTGTGGTGGTTAAGTGACCACTGGTCCATGCCAGAGACCAGCTGGTCCGATGCCAGAGATGGACCAGTGGTCATAACCACCACACACGCTAAAGACACTGGTCATGTACCAGAGAGCACAGCAGTGATCACCAGCTTCTTACTGGCACTAAAATGACTGGTCCTGACCACCTCCTCTGTGATTGGTTCTGTTGTTTGGACCAGTTGAGTGATTTGGTGGAGTGTTTGTTTGTATTCACTTTCAATACAACTTGTCCCGTTTCTGTTTCCGTTTCGTTTGTTAGCAGAATAACCTAAATATGGGAAGCCATAATCGTCTATCCAATATTATTATTATTAATAGAAATCATAATAACAATGATGATGATGATTATTATTATAATTATTATTATTATTATTAAATGTCAGTGACAATGCAAGTCTGTGTCTTCCATCATCAATGATCAGGATCACTTAGCCTAACTTTTTTTTTTAAAAGAGAATTGCAAGATTCATTTCCAGTTGGTTTTTGATCATGTTGCCATGGCTGCCTGGCCACTGCCTTTAGACCAATGAAATGAGGGAAACAGTTGGTGATTTCAGTTTCCTGGCCAATCAGGAGACCATTTTAAATTTTGATGAAAACCAATGACGAGCGGCAAACATAGTGAGTGAGATTTTGCTCGGATTCCCTGGATTCCTGGGTCAATTCCAATGATCTGTGTAAGTAATCTTTGACTTTTATTATGTTTTCATTTATGTTATTCGCCGAGATATGCTTAACGTTATCAGACTCTTTCTATCTTTTATGTTTGAGCTTTATATTTATAATGTCAATATAAACCCCCAAATGTATAATAATAAATAAATATAGTAGTAATAGTAATGAATAAACTTATAAAGCCCTCGGGAGGGTCTCTTATCAGGATACATTATGTATATAGCCTATATATGTAGGCTAATAAAGAGAGAAAGATAGTAAGAGAAGAATATGGTTTCTTTAAAGCACTTTTCACTGCCCAGAAAAAGCGATATATATACTAAGAGGCATTAAAACGCATAGCAAAGTCAATGTAAAATAAAATTGGATACAACTAATTTGTAAACATACAAAATGTTTCTGTTTACAACCACTTTCGTGGCTATTGAAACTATGGAGCCACATTTTTCAGCTCAAACAATAAATCAACGTGGCAGAAGGTACACTAATCCCTGTTTTTGCATGTGTGATTCGTAGGGACTGATGTGTTTGGAAAGCTTTCCAATGAGTTCTTTTGGTGATTTGAGCTCAACTGGTCAAGGCTTTAAAAACCTGGAGGAAAAATACAAGGCTGTCACAGGCGGTCCACCATGCCACTTAGCAGCAAACATGAGGGAGTTGGTATGCTGAGATCCGGGAATGATCAAGCGAGGGTAGCCAGGCATTTTGGCGTCCACAGATGTGCAGTGCCCACGTTATGCACAGACATAATGTGCAGGTTATGGACTGGCCGCCTTATTCCTTGGATATGAATCGATTGAGAGCACCTTTGGGACAATCTTGGATCGCTGTACTGCGACATGGTATTCCCCTGTCGGGTGACAGGTTGCTGATCGCCGTACTGCACCCATTGGAAGAGTGGAAGCTGATCTCCAGTGGCCGGAAATCAACAACGCTCATCATGTCTATGCACAACGATCACACAAGATACTGACATTTGTAATCCATGTTGATTAATTTTTTCTATTGTTGCTTTTGTGCCATTTCATATTTCCAGTATCATACCAAGTGAAGTGGCCCAATAAATTATGAAAATTCAAATAATATAAAAAATACAATGTTGCATTTTTTAATGTGCCTCTTAGATAATATTTCCAACCCATTATGTTATGTTTATATTAACGGCACAACATTTTGGTAACGTGTCTCCTATATGAATGCCACTACATAGAAGTTATGATTTTTTTTTTTTGCCTTGTAGGCGACAAGCTGCTCTTGGACAAATATGGCTGCAGGTAAAGTATTTGATTTGTATTTTTTGTGATATGTTTTTATTTTGTTTGAGCAATTCATCATATATTTATAAAGTCAATATCATATTATAATTAATAATATGAATTTGTACTGTTATTTAGTGCTTAATACAGCCTAAAAGTCAACAGAGGACTTCTACCAAAATGTGGACAAACAATTGCCCTTATTGCATTGTTGCCATACAGTGGCAACCAGAGACCATCTGAATAAGGTCCCATTTAAAAATATGCAGCGTGCTTCAGTGACAATGCAGTTGGTAAGCATAATAAACCAGTGGCTATTTTAATCTTCCACAGACACTTTCAGCATACCATGTCACTGTGAGGTGAAGCTGGCACAAAGGAGCCATTGGCACTGTCCCAAGTGTATAATCTGTCAACTCAAAGAAAACATTCTTTTGAAAAACACCTGGAAAACACATGGTAAGATCACCCAAAACAATAGAAAAACAGATATTGTAATTTCTCCGGCTATCTCCGTCCTGCTTTCACATGAACACAGATCCATTTACACAGACTGGTGTGTATGTAAAAATAATTGATCACATACATTTTTGTGTTCCAAGTAATTTAAAGCTGGTACTTGAATAAATGTACCTTGGCATGATGAAGCAAATGCTATTTAGGTTAACAGGTCATGGCTGACTCAACGGAGGAATGTATCGAATTTTTTATATGTATCCCAACCTATGGTTAGGAATTTCAAGTTATAATAATTATATTATCCAATAACTGTTACACATCAAATGAAGTCTGATTTTTTCCCCTCAATGGACGGGTTGATCCTTCAGAGTAAGACACTCCTCCCAGGTAGTAACATGTCCTATGTACAAGAAAATACCAATATTTGAATTGATACAGTGACTTTGTTTTTTACAAGTCTTAGAGAACACTGCCCATTGAAGCTAAGTGGTAATCAATGCTATAATGACAAAAATGCAGTAAATATATTTTTTTATATATTTCTAGTCACATCATAGCACCTGGGCGGCACGGTGGTGTAGTGGTTAGCTTTTCTAATAAGCCTAACAGCAAGAAGATACCGGGTTCGAACCCGGGGCCTTTTTTGTGTGGAGAGTTCTACCCCAGTGGTTCATGCGTGGGTTCTCTCCGGGTACTCGTTTCACTCCCACCATCCAAAAACATGCATGGGGATTAGGTTAATTGGCTAATTTAAAATTGATTACGTAGGTGTGAAATGTGAGTGTAGATGGTTGTCTGTCTCTATGTGCCCTTGTATGAGTGTTAGGCTGACTCTTGTCCAGGATGTACCCTGCCTTCTGCCCTAAGGACAGCAGGATGAGGCTCCAGCCCCCAGCGACCCTATGAGGATAAGCGGTAGATAATGGATGGATGGATGGATCATAGCACCTAACCGGGTATGACTTGCAAGTGTATGCACAGTGGATTTTATTAATGTTGTTGTACTGTATGACATAACATGCTTAGTATTTGAGAACAGAGTAATGCCACATACAGCCTGTAATATGTTTTTCTCCTTTTCCCCAGATGTATTTATCTGTGAAAGAGAAACCAGTGCAATCTGAAACAAACAGAATTATAAATCACTTTCAGTGTCCCCTGCATGTGATGGCATGTTTTTTCTAGTGCACCTAACACTGCAGGCTGGACAAACACAACAAAGGAACTGGAACCCATCTTCCTTGTGGATGAAGAGAGAGGGATTTTGTGACAGCACAGGACAAGTCTGGACCACAGACCATAATTCATGTGTCCAAGTCACTTTTCTAGGCAGGTCCATGACAGCGAAGTGCCAAGCTGCAGGGAGTTTATGGCCATGGCCATGGGCAGAGAAATGCATACACCTGGAGAGAGTAAAGCATTTCAAGTACCACCAGCCACCTCCTCTGCTGCAGGCTACCCCGTAATTGGAGGAGATGTTTGAAAGGAGGCTCATTTCAGCACGACTAAACCGGAATGCACAAGCCTAAATGAGAGAGCCACACAGGATGGGACCCTGTATACCCTGTATTTTTTGGATGAACATGGGATATTCAGGCAGGTAGTAAACTTTGCTGTACACACATCAAAAGTGGACAGTTGATGCTGTTTTTGGCAGGAACAAGGGTGACACTGGACACTGGAAGTCGAAAGTGGACATGTAAGCTGCAAGGCACAAGAGAAGAATGTGTGTCCACATTTATCCCAGCTAGTAGGAACGTCCTACAGCATTGGCTAACATTCCATACAGGCTCTATTAATGTTTTGAAGAAAACATTTCTTGTGTAATGTTCTAAAGAACATTATAATAATGTTTATGATTTTAAATAATGTTGCACAACTTAGTGTTAAAATGTTAACATAGATGGAATATTTTAAATGGAACATCTTAAGGATGTTTTGGGGATGTTAGGTGAGGTATGCAATTATAGAGTGTTCCTCTATAAAACATTACCACAATGTTCCATAATAACAAAGGAAAGAACTTCTTGGAATAAAACATTTTAAAAACATTTTCAGGGATAGTATTAAGACCTCTGATTGTAGTATGTTTTTTAAAACATTTCTTACAATGTTCTACAGTAATAAGGAAGGAACATTCAAAAGCAATGTGTTTCTTCAGGATCAACAAATTTTTTCAGGATATTTATTAATCCTGCATATCCAGAATTAGCATGTTTTTGTAATGTTCTTGAGAAACAAATCCCGACTGTTTTTGCCTATAGCATTCTGGAGGATATTTTAGGATAATAATTTTGAGTAACAGATCACAGAGATATTACAATAAAATGTTCAGTGATATCCACATGAAGAACATTTTTAAAGTAATGTTCCTAAAATGTTTTGAGGATGTTATTGATACTTCCAGACTAGACAATGTTGTTTTCCAAAACATTTCGGTAATCTGATACATTAACAAATCTAGAATCATTTGTATTACAACATGCTTAGGATGTTTTGAAGATGTATTTGATCTGATAACATTGAATGTTCTCTATGAGAACATTTCCATGATGTTACAGGAAAACTACAAGGGAACATTCTCAAAGGAACATTCAAAAAAATGTTTTAAGTATATTTATTAAGGCAGCGGATTATATCACATTATTTATAAATGTCTTTACAATGTTATATGATAATCAATGAAGAACATCCACAAAGTAATATTCAGAAAACATTTACAAGAGCATTATTGATGCCACTCCAGATCATTTTTTACTGTTTATTTCCTTTCATGTGATATGTAAACAAAGGAAGAATGTTTTGCCTGTAACATTTTGAGGATATTATAGGGATAATGTTTACCTAATAGATTACAGGGATGTTATTAATAAAATGTTCCCATCATGTTAAGTGATATCACACGAAAAACATTTTTATAGTAATATTTGGAAAATGTTTTGAGGATGTTTATTGATGCTTCAGACTACACAATGTTGTTTTCCAAACCATTTCGGTAATCTGAGTAGCATTAACAAATCTAGAATATTTGTCTACAGCAAACAACTTAGGATGTTTTGAAGATGTTTTTGATCTAATAATAATTGAATGTTCTCATAGAGAACATTTCCATGATGTTACAGGAGAAAACTACAAAGGAACATTTCTCTCTTAAAGCAACATTCAAAAAATGTTTTCAGTCAACATTTATTAAGGCATCGGATTATATCAAGTTTATTTATACAATGTCTTTACAATGTTATATGATAATCAATGAAGAACATCCACAAAGTAATATTCAGAAAACATTTACAAGACATTATTGATGCCTCAGATCATTTTTACTGTTTGTTCCTTTCTATGTGATATGTAAACAAAGGAAGGAATGTTTTGCCTGTAACATTTTAGCAAGGATATTATAGGGATAATCTTTTACCTAATAGATTACAGGATGTTATTAATAAAATGTTCCCATCATGCTAAGTGATATCACACGAAAAAACATTTTTTGGAGTAATATTTGGAAATGTTTTGAGGATGTTACTGATAATTTCAGACTACACAATGTTGTTTTCCAAAACATTTCTGTAATCTGATAAAGATAGGTTATTGAGAGAAAGATTATTCTGATGTCTTATATGATGGTAAATGAAGAATATGCAGAAAACAGAGCTAAAATGCATTTTTACCTCTCGGGAGGCTGACACATCATTTTTTTGTGGAACACCCTGAGAGGGTCCACCTACTGGTTGTCTGGACCTGGAGCTTCTTTTTGACTAGTTTTCTATAACAAATTTTTGCTGGCCTAGAATATGTCAGTGACAATTAACAACAACGATCATAATGGAATTTTATTATTTTGTGCATTGCCAGTTTTCAGGAAAACCTTCAGTCCCAGTGTACACTTTTTTGTGTATTTCATAAATGGGTATCAACACTATAAATATATATTAATGTTTTTATACATTTAGCCCTGATTATATAAAATATTTTAATCTCATTTTTTCAATGAACATGAAAGTAGGCTCCACTGCTGAGGACAGAGGCAACCCCCTGCAGGTGGTCTGCAGGATCTTGTCGCAAAGAAAAGAACGCATTCAAATTCAAGATTAGTTTTAATAGTCAACTGAGGAGGCTTTGGTCTGACCCCGACAGCAGATTGCAGCTATACATTCAAGGCGGATGTCGCGGAAGTGCGTTGAGGTTAATGGTGGTTGTGGTTCACTTGGTAAGTATTGAATTAATGGTTGCTACGTTTGGACAAAGTTCTTAAAAGTATTTTTACAATGACGCAGACTTCAAAAGAACAGACACGTCTCTGTACACTATTGAAGGAGAAATTTTGGGTTTGCTGTGAGTCATTTGCTAGCATCAATTCCTTTATGTCCAAATGCGTATAACTTATTGTTTCCAAATATTAGGCTGGTAAAAAGGTTGGTAATGTAGGAAGCGGTTCAGCCACCTCTGCCAAGTTGGACCAGTGCAATATTGATGTATGAGACCTAGTTGTTTGTCAAGCGCGAAGTTTCACTGGCCGAAACCTGCTGTATCAGAGCTAGCTCGATTGCATGTTGCTGCTGGAGGCTATTGAGGTTGAGATTTAATTCGTGGAGAATGTTTATATTGAGTAGTTGTGGCCGCTACATAAACAAAATATTAGGGGGTTAATACAGTGCATGCAGACGGAGAGTTGAGACACTTAGTTACTTCATAGCTTTTTAATTAAGGTAATGGTTTAAAAATATTTGTTGAATCAGTATAAGTTGCTGTAATGGGCTTTATGCTTGAATTTTGGCACAAAACGTGTTTTTCCCATGAAATGAAATGGATGTGAAATGTTAGATGGATAATCTTTTCATTCATGTTATTCACAATAAAGCTTATTTGATTTATTATGAATTAAAATGAAATAGAATGCTAGCCGGGAATTGGCAAGTATTATCACTTAAACATGAAGCTTAAATCAATTTTATGAACCTGTCAGTCAAAATGACATTTTTCCAATTATTGCAGTCACTGGGTAATTGTTCCTGACATTTGACTTGATGCTGATGAATGTACTTATACCTGTGTCTTTTTGTGTTCTCTCTTTTACAGGATAAAAAGATGGATATCACATCTGGATTGGTAGGGCTTTTCAAATAACCGTTTTCCTCCTTTCCTGGTGTGTTTTGCTTAAGTTAAGTTGCCATGTCAGACAGAAAATATTCAGCTCGCTGGAAAAGGGCAAAGAGATTGGAAGAAAAATGTTCACATGAAAATCAGGAGCAGGAGCTTGTCAGTCAGAACAGGAGCTGCACGCATAAACAAACAACCCTCTTCACTGTCATTCACTGGACACATCAGCACTGACACATCAACATGAACTGATAGGGAGTGGGGCTTCTGTAGAGCAGAATGGTGCAGAAGATTTACTTTCGGAGACGAGTAGCGATATGGAAACTGACACCCCACACTCACACATTCCCTTTGCTCAGTGGGCAAACTGAATTTCAGGTGAAACATAATGTCCGTCAGTTCTTTGTTGGGGGATTTTGAGAGAGCACTTGGCCACTCAGAGTTGCTAAAGACTGCAAAAACACTGCTCAACACCTGTGAAAGTGTCGAACATGGGTTGGAAATCAGGAATGCAGTATGTTTACTCTTGGCTGCAAAGATCAGCTCCTGAAACATTGGAAAATGTATCTACAACAGGTGATCTCTAAATTGGATTTCATTGTTTGTTTCTCTCAACATTGATGGGGCCAATTTTCAAGAGCAGCAAGGACACTCTGTGGCCAATACTTTGTCATGGGACATCTATCTCCCACAGTTTTCCCCACTAGCTCTCTGTTTTGGTTTGTCAAAGCCAAGTAATCTTGACTTTCTTGATGATGTTGTTGGCGACATTCGCAGTATGTTTTGAAAATGGACTTCAAAGCAGACAGTGGTTTGATTAGAGTCAAGCTACGTTGTATCACATGTGATGCCCCCTTGGGCCAGGGCTCTGGTCCAAGTCCATCAAGCTATGTACAGGTTATTATGGATGTGACAAATGCACACAAAAAAAAAGGACATGTGGATGGCCCATCGGGTGATCTATCCTGGAAATCACCAATCTAACATTTGAGAACTGATGCCTCATCTCAGAGAGATCAGTCGCAGGAGGAGCATGCACCTGCAATCTGTGGGTGTCTCCATTTGCCACCTCCCAAACAAAATAATGATTGAAGCACTTCCCTATAGATTATATGCACCCAGTGTGTCTTGGGGGTCATGCATAAACTAATCCTTTTGTGGGTTAGGGACCACAGATGATCAGATTGTCGTCTGGACAAGTTAAGGAGGTCAGTTCTAAACTTGTGTGAGCTTAGAGTGCATTCCCAATGTGTTTGCAAGGAAACCAAGAGGTTTGGAGGGACATTGATATAGGTGGAAGGCCACAGAACTAAGGCAATTTGCCCTATACTGGAAAGATTGTGCTGAAGGGTATTATTTCCAGAAGCATTCTCTACGAGCACTTCCTGGTCTTCAGTGTGGCATTGTCCATCCTTGTTTGTCCAAGACTGACGAAACAAATACAGCCACTATGCAGAGGAGATGTTGTTGTACTTTTGTTGGCCAGGGAAGGAGGTTGTATGGGGATGAATTCCTTGTGTACAATGTACACAGTTTGGTACACTTAGCATTTGATGCTAAGCTGTATGGCAGCCTTGACGAGTGCAGTGCTTTCTTTTTGAGAATTACTTGCATCAAATAAAAAAGGAGCTAATTCGTTTCTGGCCAATCCTCTCACAAATTGTCCGGCAAGGCTTGGGAAGCAGATATGGTGAGAAGGATACAGACCAAACAAAAAAGGCTGTTGAAAGCAAACGTCCCAACAATGTGTGTTCACTCTTAGTGACATAGGGAGGTTGTGAAGTTATTGGAGATTAGTTTCAGATGACAAAATGCCAGGGAAAAGATTTTCTCTGTCGTGTGTACAGATCAACTTGAGCCACATTTCATCCATCCTTGTGGACTCAAGATTGATTGGTGTTTACACAGCCAAAGACAAGCACACTCTCGGGATGAAAACACTATCAGCGAAAGGCATTTGGGCAGAGCAGGCTTTTGTGACAGAGGCCAATGATGGCTTGAGGTGAATTGTCAGAACCATTCTCCACTCTTTCTGAAAAGTAATATTGCTGTTGTGTGTTAGATGTGTTAGATTGTGTATTTAGATGATAGGAATGTTAGATTATGTCCAGGTGAAACCATGACACCCCCAGTACCAACCTCCCCATCCCTTTTTAACAACATAAATAAATAAGAAAATACGGAACTGACATGAAAGTGGTAGAGAGTATCACGAATGTGTACAATTAAGCCACAGAACTAAACTTACTTAAGGTAATATATTGAGTCAGGGTAGAATTTGACACAATTTTCTTTTCCTCTTCCAGAATATGGAAACTTAGTTTATGGTCGTTATTTTCATTCCAGACCAACACGGTGGACACAGTTCCCACTAACTGGATAGAGCAGACACAAAAGGTATTTATCATCCTTTATCCAAATGCTTCATGTCAGCTCCTCTGGCATCAGGTCCAGTCTACAGGCCCTCGGGTTTGTCTGTCTTACTAAATTTTACTCTCCATGACATTGCCCTGTATATTACCTACCCCTACTCCATGCCCAAAGAGAAGAGGTCATAGACCTTGCTTATATTATGGCTCCTAGAGCTGTAAAAGACTCTTTCATTGGATGTCAGCTTAATTGCTTATGTTGGTTTTTTCAGGCTACAGACTGTCATGTCTTTGTCATCTGTCTTGGTTCAAGCCATATTTGTCTAGTTCAATGTTTTGCACTTTTTAGTTTTCACCTTCTTTCAGGTTACTTTTTGTCATGTTCAAAATCTTGTCCATGTCCTGTTTTATTTTGGAAATCCTTGCCTTCCTCATGTTTCTGTGCACTTGCCCTTCCTGCTGTGCTCCCACCTGTGTCTAATTGTCTATCCTGCCCTGGATTGTCTCCACCTGTGCCCAATCACCCAGTGTCTATATGTAGTCCTTGTCTCCCCTTTTGTCAAAACGTTGTGATTCATGCTCGTCAAGTCTGTG
Organism: Synanceia verrucosa; assembly: GCA_029721515.1. Lineage (NCBI taxonomy): Eukaryota > Metazoa > Chordata > Actinopteri > Perciformes > Synanceiidae > Synanceia > Synanceia verrucosa. Next base: position 34,387 of record JAQQSB010001327.1, read on the forward strand.
TCCCAGTCTGAGCTCCCAGGTCAAGTCTGTTTTTTGTTCCAAGTCCAAGTTAAGTCTTTGTGTTCCATACTTTATTTATACTTATTTTTCCAAGCCTTGGTCTTGCGCTTTTAGTTGTTACAAAAGTTTTTGTTGTTACTTTGTTTAAAATAAGCCTTTTTTGTTACTTTCAGTTGCGCGTTTGGGTCGTGTTTCTTTAATCCTGACAGCAGACTAATCTGTTAAAACTGGCCTCTATTTGTGTATTTATGTTTTAATGCCTTTCCTTTATATTAACTATTTTATAATTAGTAAATTATCATGTGAACTTCTTTTTATGCATAATACCTTACTGTTTTTATGTTTTCTGCAGGGTCTTTATTATTTATTGGCCTAAACCCAAACGAAAACCCACACAGTCAAAGTAAAGAGGAGGGACTCCTCCCGGACAAAGAAAAAGTGGACTAGGGACCATGTCCGGATTTTTAAAGTTCACAGGTTAGAAGTATTGTCTCATTCCTGTTCATTCTTCAAAGCAAAATAACAAAATCCTCTCATGCTCCCACTAAAATCAAGCATTTCTGTGATGAAAAAGAGTGAATTATTCGGGTTTGAGTGTAAACCATTTACTGTTTATTGAATAGTCCTGTTAATCAATTTTAAATAATCTAGTTAATTACATGCTTTGATTTATTTATCTAAACTAATCATATCATATTTTGTAGGAAAGAGCTCAGACTTTAATTAATAAGAATGTCATCTCTACTTTAATGTAAGGGCGTTATGAATTATGATGGCGTGAATGAAATATCAATAGATTAAAGCTGCTAGTTTCAACATTTTTGGCAAATTTGGGCCTATCACCATAATCCATATAGTCTTGGGAGTTGGTAATAACTTTCATAGTTGCATGTTTTTTTTTTGAGATCCATGGCTAATGAAGTGACCACATCAAATAATGGTGTAGTGACTTATTGGAGACAAGAGTTGTTTTGGAGGCAAATGCATAGCTGGAACTACTTTACAGATTCACATTGGGCTTAGGCGGAGTTGCACACCATGAAGATATGTTTTACATGCCTGCAACATTATTTATGCACAGAGGATACATACAATCAAAAACTAAGGTTACAATTAGCCATGGTTCAAGATGGGTAGCTGTTTTTTTTTTTAACAGTAGGTAGAATTTGTGTGCCAGACATGTGCCTTAAATTTTTTTTTGTGCACAGCTCTCAGACAATCCCAGCAAAGAAGATTTAGTAAAGACCATGGTGTAAATGTACTTATGTTTGTAAAAATGTGAATTTCCATATAAAAATTACATCTGGCTTAGGGATGCACATTTTGGATTTTTTTTTTTTATGACCGTTAACAGACGCCTTTAATAATTAATATGCCGTTAACTGAGCAGATTTAAATGCCCTTCCATGCTGCCATTCCGACATTCCGCTCATTCAAACATGCTGCCATTCCGCCATATATCACTATCCCGGGAATACCGCTATTCATTCACACAAACGCCCCAATTATTCAAACAAGGCTTCTCTTATGTAAGGAAAGGTTGGAATCAGAAAGTCACTGACTCGGCGCTGTCCGTGCTGAACTACCCAGATTTACGATGGACGGCCAAATAGTTAGGTTACTCATCTAAAATGTAGAAAAAAAAAAAAAAGCTACAAAGTTTAGAGTAATAATTAACAGTACTGTGAGGCTTCAATCGTCTGCTATTGCTTTTTAAATTATGTATTAGAGCGAAGGCTGGTGATTTCTTTTTTTTAATTGTGTGTTCTGCTTCATTTCCAAAATAAAGTTTGAGCTTCTGAAATCTGATTTTAAACAGTTCTGATGGAGCTCAAATGTTTATCTGGATGATGCAGCTTCAGATCAGAACAGACATGTTTACTGTAAACCTGGACGACTCCTTGACGTATCTGGAGATAAAAAATAATATTCAATGTAATGTGTGTTTTGTCAGGTACTGCATACAAGGATACACAACCCTCCTACTGTACAACAACAATACAAAGGAGACTGGAGATTAGTCAGTGACTTCAGGTGTCACATCTGCAGAGCCGTCATTGATATCTGTAATATTAATGTTGCATATGATGCCAGCGTGCATCTGGAGACACACAGGCTCAATGGAGAGCTGCGCCCAGCTGGCTGCTGTGACCAGGTCACTGACACTGTCATTTCTGCTACAGGTCGACGATCCCTGGAGATTCAGACATGAATCTAACATGTTTCACACTAGCCCGACTTACATTAATACGTGTACTAGACATATATTATATTTCCCGTTTCAGGAGTATTTAATAATAGATTGGAGGGGATGTCGGAATGGCGGTTGCCTCCCCTATTTGTTATTTTTTATTTTTTGGAGTACTGTGACCCATTCAACAGTGCCGGTGGACAAAAGATTCTCTATGGGCATTATTTATTTTTAAATATGTGATGGAAAGCACGTGATGGCATGTGTTGCACCTGTCAAACCGCCCCATGAGTTGGGATTGAATTTAATGTATTTAAAACAAAATTGACCGTTAGTATTAGAGCTGGTTAGAGTTACTGTTTATCGGTTAACGGTTAAATGGTTAACCATATTGCATCCCTAATCTGGCTATCATCATCTGTAATGCTAATCTTGCATTTTGTAGATACATATGCAGAGGAATGGAAAAAAGGTAAAAGATGCCATTGTATCTTCAAATCTGGAGAAGCGATGAGGAGGAGCTCAAGCAGGAAGGTGGCTGCTATGTGTCAGGTATCAAAGATTTCTGGTAAGATTCTGCACTGATTGCACCATGCCAAATAAAATATAATATCTATCACTTGTTACAGCACTGAATGCTCATATCTCTCCTTTAGAGACTGAAATAGATGAGCCTCCTAAAAAAGAAAAAAAAAGTGCACACTTAGCTTTTTGGGATCCACAGATGCCTACCATGCCTTCCTGTAAGTAAATGGCTCCAGCAACCATGGAGGGCTTGACTGACAATCTACCTCTATAATCCTGTTTTTAATGTCAAGTGTTTATTATAATAATATATTTTATCTTTCTCTTATTTAGCCAACTTAACTTTATAATGGTTTTCTAACAGTAATAATGTGTTGCCATATCCTCATTCTGAGGCCCAACTTTGAAAACTGTCTGTTTCCTCCACTCCTTTGATGCGCAAGGTTAAGATGACAATCTTGTTTTTCCGGTGGAAGCTGTCTGGTCCCATCGGTGATGTACCAGGTCCTGTTTACCGTCTGGGCTGGCACAACTGCCGATGGATTCATGGGAGCTCAAACCCGCTTGGAAAGGCAAAGGAAGCCAGTGTTTGGAAAAGACGTTCAGAATCTTAGATGCAGATATGTGTTTTGTAGAACTTTAGCTCATATAGTAGCGTATGATGAAACAGCGCTTCCCTCTCCCCCAACGGGCGATCAGTAGAGCAGGATAGAAGGCAGGCCTAATATTTGCATACTCAGGAAGTAGGCCCAGAAACAGCCCGTTCTGAGGAGAGCTGATGAGAGCTTGACTTTTAGACTGCTGAAACTCAGATCTGAAGATGGATTTGAGGCAGTACACTTCAAATACTATATTGTTGGGTGTCTGAGACCAATGTGTAATGGGTGAAAGGCAGTATAATATGGGAGCTTTAAAGTCTACACTGAAAAAACAATGGAATTCATTCCACTATGGGTCTCAAAATTAGTGTAATCACCTGTCGATTAGATGATGCTAACTCACACTTTGTACAAAATTCTGCATTTGATGGTTTTGCCCAAATAACTGCTGGCTAGTGTGGATGGCAGACAGGGACCAAGAGTGCAGACCTTTACCTTTGCAACAGCATGACAACCATAAAACCTCTTCCAACTCCAGTTGGACACAATTTTGGCATCCCTGCTCAGTTGCAATGAATGATGTCCCTCTCTCCGTAACAATCTTGTCTAACAAAAAGAAGTATTCATCTCAGAGTTGACATAATGTGACACAAAAAGTTAAGCAAAGGCTTAGTAAAGCAGTTAGGAGCTCCTGACTCTATCACAATGTGAATTGCCTACTACACCAAAGCAAGGACAGGAATAGAGCTAGAACACACATATGAATTTCTATTTTCTATTTTTTTTTTTTATTAAAATGCCAAGTGTACTGCTTATTTGGTGTAACAGCTGAAAATTACTTTTTGAAAGTGAAGTGACCAGTTAAAATAGAAAATCTTACAGTGTACTCTTTTTGACCCTCTGACTTTCTTGTAATCTTGTTCTTTTAGTCCAACCATCGATGGAATTATTTGCAGACACTGAAACCCCAGAACGCCACTCAAGTAAGTTACTTCTGTAACTTATATTAGGGATTAATAAACTGAATTACTTTATTCTGACTCTGAATTTACTTCTTTTTAACATTTCTACCTGTAAATCACAAGCAACCTGTCAAAGACACCTCAAAGAGCTTGATTTTGGTTGAATGTTCATTACCCACACTTGTTAATGTACCCATTTTCAATAAATGCTATTTTATCTTAAGTAGTTATTTTGATATTTACTGAAATGCATTATATTCTGAGAAATGCTGCTGCATTTCCTAAAAATGGAGCATTTTACTGCAACCGGATCACACACCAGTACTGACAGGAAAAGGAAACGAAAGCAGAGCACTAAGCTTCTCCCACCAGAGACAGCCGAGGCAGGCAGAGCAGCTCAGTGCCACTAACCCTCAGTGGTCCTGGTGTCTCACACTTTGTCTCTCTCATCTCCTAAATGAGACTGGGTTCTTCTCTGTTCTTATGGGTTTTAAATACATGTCCTAATACTGCTCTCAAAAAGTTAGCCTGTAGTCCTGACACGCTGAGCCAGATAAGCGTCTTCTCACTTACATGGTCGTAAGCTAGAGCTCATGGGAAATACAGTTTCCATTCCGACAATACAAGTAAACTCCTCGGTGTGTGTTATTTTTTTAAACTCAGAAACTTGTACATGTATGCAGTCTAGAAACCAGATAAAATTTAAGAAAGCACCTCTCAGAAAGTGTGATCAGGCATTTTATTGATTATGTCTTTTTTCTCCTCAAGTATTTGGCCTCTAAGAACCCTTACAGCTGATGACACCGAGAGAAATGGGCCAAGGTATGCTGCATTCTATTATTCAACTTCAGTTCCAGTCATCTAATTGGTACACAACTTTTCATTTTGGCTATTTTGGCATAAATATAGGTCCCTCCTACACCAGCACTCCAGTAACATCAAGAGGTGAAAGTAAAGTTGAATTCTTGACTTTGCTCTTTTTCTACTACCAATGGCATCAGGGAACATTAGGGACAGACAGGATTTTTCAAGTACTTCTTTACAAGTGAAGCAAGTGCATACCAATTGTTCAAAGAAAGTTATGTAAGCTTAATGAGGCTGTGCAGATTGATTAACTCATAAAGTGATCAAAACAAAGAGGCATGTAATGTGTGTGGCCAGCCAGAATATTGTTTAAATTAATGACAGACCTGGTGATTAGTGGCTAGCTATCATCTCGGTTCAGTCTGTGTCAGGAGTGAAAGCTCATCTAAATTCTGCTCCAGCTGTAAAACCATGAATTACTTCTGTTTCAACATGATCCATGGAGTGTGGAGAGTGAAGGATAGCCCCTATCACACAGCTCTGTCAAATTCTGTCAGCAATGTTCACTGAGTCAGACTTTCAGTTAGCTTTCTTTCTGGAAGGGAAAGCCCAATCTGAAGAGTCACTCACCTCGGTTTTCAAGTAACCTGCTCTCTGGAATACCCAGCAAGAATTTTGCGAATGGCCACTCAGGATAAATGCTTGACCATTCTATCCTTACAAGAGCTGCTTCAGCTCATTACTCATTCTTGGGATGTCTGTCTGGGAGGGGTTTCACAACTAACCTCAAAATTTTCAAAATATTAAAATAAACATAAATGGAAATCCCAACCTATGTGCACTAAAGTTTTGAACTTCTTCAATTTCAACAAAATTGCCCGGCCCGACTAACTGCTGCACGGTAGCTATAATAGTACGCCTATCTATTTTACTTTCTTTTCTTTGCTCTGGTGTTCTCTCCACTGCAAGCGATTGCTTGTAAGATAAGTATTTACCTCAATGGATGGATGGATTGGACAAGATCAAATCAGAGAATGGAAGATTGCAAATGACTTATGAGTTTTTTGTATTTGTGTATTTTAGGGATGATTCCTCCATACCCTGTTACATACGGTCCATTTTTATGAGGTTGGACCGGATAGAGACCTCCCCTCTCCAACATCTCAAAAATCATGATGAAAGACAACCAAGGTCAAGCTATTGAAATTGAAGAGCTGTCAAGTCAGCTAAGCACGCCTGGAAGAGCTGGAGGAACTTTGGCCAGAGAAGCTTGGTGATGCAAATTACCAAAAGAAAACGAGTATGTGCAATGTTGCTGTGTATTTAAACTATGGTACTATTGTCACAAAAATCATCACACATTATTGTCTATTCTATTGCTTCAGTCGTCAGTTAACTAGGAAGTTTAAAACAGAGTTGAACAGACTTTCAGCACCCTCTCCTCACAGCAGCGTCACTGTCCATCTGTCTGTTGTTGGAGTTTCAGTCTGTACAGTGGAGGACTCAACACCGTAGCGATGATGAGACAGGAGAGACTCCCCGTGCTATGTCTAGTAAAAGTTAAAAATGTAGTTTGTAAAAGTAGTGGAAACGCAATGTCATCCGATCCTCGAGATGGGGCAGGGGTGGGAGGTAATGCTGTCACACTGCTGCTACAGCGAACTATAGAGCCTCAGGCACTTTGGGGTGATCGGGCACATCGCGGTTGCACAAGCTGTGTTCGGGAAAGAGTTGAAATTTTTTCATCTCTAGTGCGCATCATTTGGATTATGCGTGCACAGGTGTGCAGCTATAGGAAAACAATGGAGAGGTTTAAAAGAGAGGATTTGAAATTTTGAGTAAATGTATTTAAAAATTATCTAAATAATTAGGTAATTTTACTAATTAGTATTTTTTAATTATGGTTGAAAACAACACACACAACCTGTAAAAAGCTGTAGTTTCTAACTTTTTCTTTCTTGATTAATATGTTTTATAATATATTTATGTTTTAATAATAAGACATATAAATATGTTTTATAATGTGTTTAATTTGCACTTCACTGCCTGAGCAACTTGAAGAGAGATAAGAGAATTAGTATTATTCTCCATATATAGTAATAAGGAGGATAAAGTGTCATGAGTGTCATGAGAAAAATGTTTTAGACCAAGTCTCATCCTCACCTCAAATGCTGTTGATTTTGTTTTCTGTTTTCTAATAGTGAAGAATATGGAAAAAGATGGATTTCTCCTCTCTGTGGTCTCAGTTTATCCATGAAGCTCAGGGGAAGAAAAATAATTTGTACCATTGGTACAATTTTCCAAAACCAACGCACAGTTCACTAATCTGTCCATTTGAGATGTACATTTGTAATTTGAATGTACCTAGGGGGCTCATAGAAAAGGTCGCTTGTTTTGGGCTTGTTTTTAGACATAGGTTGCCCTATTTGTCTCATGAGATATGGCAACACTGCATTACACTATCTCATCCCTAACACCCCCAAATACACAGTACTGGGTCAACTTAAATGAAAATATGAAATGGCAGACTGCTTGCTGTGCTGAATGAGCTTTGTCTGATTGGCTTTACTGCATAGAATCCTATGTAATCAGACAAATTGATAGGACCTGTGAAAAGATACAAAGATGACAGGTATTGGACTACATTTGGTACCCATGAATAGGGATGCAATTTACAAGCTAATTAATTATCTTCATTGTTTCACTTTTTGGCAGGTGGACTATACTGTCTTTGCTGGGAGGTGCCACACCAGGGGACACAGTGAGGCGGATTCTCAGAAAAATTGGAACCAATGGCCTTTGGAGCATACTACAGTCTGAAGGGGAGGAAAGGAAAGAAAGAAGTTCAAGTGGATCTGCCAATTATACCCCATCACAATTCGTAGGTTTTTTTTTTTTTTTTTTTTTTAAATAATGATCAAGTACAATGCAAAAATAACCATAATGAGATATGAAATAAAATCAAGTGTTTTTAGGCAGAACTACAGTCATGGACAAAAGAATTTGCACCCCTGGTGCACCATTTCTTCAGAGAAAAAGTATTGCAATTACAAATGGCTTTGGTTCACACATTTATTTCTAACTCGTGATTGGAGGAGAAGAGCATCTCTCTATTCTGACTGGTTGCTGCTGAACTGTATAAATGAGCTAATTACCATAAAGATAAACAAGGTTCATCTTCTTGTTCATAGTGCCACTTTAGACACTTCAGCTGGCTTTGGACGCAGGGCATGTCATTGAAATTAATTAGCAGGTGTTTTTGCGATTAGCATGAACACACCAGTAGGATAAATGGTGCCGCTACTGCAGCCTGAGCTGCACTGACCTCTGCAGCCCGCTGAGCGAGAAGAACAACTCATAACTCCGCCAGCGTTCTCATATTGCACAGTGCACAAGGCCAACCATCTCCCTCCAGCTCTGGAGCTTTGCTCTAGCTACTATCAACAGCTAGTATACAGCGGGTCAAACAGGCTCCAAAATCTTGGTTTCAAAGTCTGCAGCGCTGAGCTGCGGTTACTAAATGGCGGAAGGGGATGGGGACAAGGCATAGCTTTTTAAGGGCATTGATCTCATCTGTTCTGGTATGTACTTAGCTTATATTTGCTAGTTATTCTGATTTTCTGCTTTTATAGACCATTTTTTTCTGTCTCCTTTATTATTTTAGAGGCTTGCCAGGGAACCACCCTCAGATGACTTCTAAAAGAGAGATAGACAAGTGCATCTCAGATACGCTTGAGGTATGCTTGCACATAGAGGGACTCAGGTCCAGTGTTTTGATTTGTAGGAAAACATATTTCATTGCCATACAATTTGTGATAAGATGTGAGCATATTTGGCAAATTTTGATGCACATTGAGACTTTTTTCATTGACATTAAGTTTATTTTTTTGGATTAGGAGTAGTATTGCATGAGATTCTAGAAATTAGAAATTGATATGCCATTTGATACACTGCCGACAAGGATGTGCTCAATGGTGCATTGTAGTTTGTTTTGTAGTTTGGAGGAAGTTGTGTAGGTTTGCTCACTTAAAGAAGGGGAGGTTGGAAGTTGTGTCAATTTTAAATAACTTCTGGAGATACTTCTAGTGTTAGAATGCTTCTATGTTCAGTGATTAATTCACTAAGGATGATAAACTTGCATCAATTTGGTATATGTCTGGACAAGAGGAAGACTCACTTCCTCCTTCTACCGCCCTTGGCAAATCAGCTTGGCTGAAAGAGTTGTATCAGACATGGTCGCATACTATGATTACTGTATGTGCAGAGGAACAGCAACTGAAAACTGTTGCAACAGAGCTTTTTTCATGTAAGAACTAACAAACTAGCCAGCTTTGTTGTTTTGTAGTGCAAGTAACAGCAAATTAGTCGACTTAAACGTGATGATAAAGTAGTTGCAGGACTGTTTTGTCTCTGGTTCCACAAGCGCCAAGATAAATTTCACTGTTTGATTTATTTACCTGTCCAGCAAAAAGGTTGCAACTCTGCACCATTTTCAGGTTCTTTCTCCTCATGAGTTTCTCTACCTGGAGAAAGATACGCTGGTGTATACTTGTTTTATCCCAGAGTTCCTTTTTCTTTCTTTGGTGGTTTCCTTCCACTCTCGTGGATCAAATTATATCCATGGTCATCCATTTCAAGGGAAAGGAAAGTACATGAACTGCAGGGACCTTTTTTACCAACACAGTCGCCACCTCTCCGCCTCTCCTCCTCCCCACCACCGACAACACATCATTATCACCAGATGACCTTACTTTTTGTATCTTCTTTATTGGGATATTACTGGTTATTTGCACTAACTACTTAATAGTTGGTGGTTTGTATATTCAAAGGTTACCAAAATGCATCTCAATAAGGAACAGTTTTTAAATACTTTCTTTGTTATACAGGTGAATGAGGCAACTGGGACTCCAGACCAGATGGGGACTCACCATCTGCAATGTCTGAAAGGAGTTCTAACAATTTTTTTTTCTGGAAAACTCAGACTAATAGTCTAGTTTTTTTCTTTTGTTTCACTTTCGCTTTTGTTCCCAAAAGTGTTATATTACCAAAAGTGTGCTATTACTGTTTGTGGAAAACTATGGTGCCACCGCTCTCTTAGGCCACACAGTCCACCTTGTGTTTGCAGACAAGACAGGATGCAGTTGTAAATGAGCCATGACACTGAATGATCCAATCGCTATTCTGGTTCTTCATTCATGTGTCAAGCCTACTGTGTTTGTTTTAATAAATGAGTGTTGTTCCCAACATTTACATGGGTTCATGGTCCAGTTCCTATTTTGAAGTAAATTATGAATGATCAGTGACTATTGTTTATCTTGAAATTCAAAAGATGATATCATTTCAATGTTGAAATAGCGTGAACGTAACATTTATAAATTTTTCTTTTCGCTACATGTTATCTCGTTCTTAAGTCGTATCATTCTAACACTGCCAGCTGTAAACATTTTGAAGAACATTTGGGCATAATGTTGCAGCAATTCTTTCATTTATAACATTGTAAAAAGTTATCACAAAATGTTGTTAAACTGTTTTTATAGGACATTCTCCCAGAACAGTCTGGGAACATAAGAGATACTGCCACCAAAAAAATATTATTAAAATATCAGGGTATAATGTTGTAGCAATATTTGATTTGTAACATTGTAAGAAGATTATCAAAAATGTTTGTTAGGATGTTTAAAGAGAACATTCCCACAGAAAATTCTGAGAACTTAAAGAAAATGGAGAAAGTTAAAGAACGTTGGGAAGTTAAAAATCTTCCCTACAAAGACATTATTAAAACATTACGGTATAATATCATAGCAATATTTTCTGATTTCAGCGTTTTAAGAATGTCATTACAAAGCATTTTCATGATGTTTTTAGAGAACATTCTCCTATGACGTTCGCACATTAGGAAAACTCTCCTGTTAAAAACAGCATTAAAACATTAGGATAGGATGTTACAACAACATTTTTATTTAATATTTCAAGAATGTTATAAACATTTTCATGATGTGTCATTTAGAGAACATTCTCCTATAATGTTCGGGTAACATAAAAACTTCCTGTTCAAAACAACATTAAAACATTAGGATAGGATGTTAGAACAATGTTTTTATTTAACATTTTAAGAATGTTATCATGAAACATTTTCATGTTTTTAGAGAACATTCCTTCATAGCGTTCTGGGAACTTTAAGAAAATCCTCACACACAACATTGTGAGAATATTATTAAAAACAATTCTTTAGGATGTTTTTAAAGAATATTCCTTCAGAATGTTCTCGGAACATAAGAAAAACTTCCCGCAAAAAACATTGTTAGAACGTCACAGGTAACATTGTCAGAATGTTTTAGAACAAAAAAATTCTAGCTGGGATGTCTCATTGTGTTGGACCTTCCAGGAAAGACGACACCTCCCACGTTGACAGTGACAGGGACTAGACTTCAGTAGTGACACTGGGACAACAATCTCTACAGTGAAGATTTGGAGCCAGGCCATTTTGAATGTGAAAAATTGCTAGTTCAGAACACATTAAACTAATTGCAGAATACTTCTATAACTGCAAAAGAATTCCTCCCAAACTGCCAGAGGAGTTGTAAAATAGTGCAGCAAACATCCCTTAGAAGTTCTCACCTGAAGAAACCAATGTGACCTGACTTGTCCTAGGAGAAGTGTGTCACCAAAAAGCAACAGTTTATGGTGTTCTTACTGTTCAAAAAGGTTTGTCTGTTGGAAATTACTGGTTTTATATTTTTTTTTAAATATGACAAATATTATACTTTTTTTGATCTCTGCATGTACCCCAGTCCATAGAAGTAGGGCTCAAATCCACTATATCCTGTAACAATTTCAGTTTCCCTTTAGGTGTCCATGTCTACATGAAACATGCTCTGGTCTGCAGAACACCTGTCAGATTTCAGAATAATCTTCCATGTAACTACTAATAACAAAAGTCTTTCTTTGACCCTTCAGTTATGCTCTTTCGTGACAAATTTACTGTGGTAATATGGTCCTTTTTTCATTCAATTCCTATAATCAAAACATAAAATAGCACTAATTTTGTAAAGTAAGTATAGAACAGAACTAATTTGTTTGATCTTTCAACAGACTCACACAGCTATTGGAAGATCTATCAGGTGCTATGGAGCATCAACTGAATTTGACAGTCCACCAACAATTATCCGAGGGCATTTTTCTCACTACTCTGCACTCTACTGCTTATGAGTATGATTTCTTTGCTACAAATGTACACCTTCCCAAGTGGTAATAGCAGATGCCAACTGGAAGCTGTCTTTTGATGTGCCAGGTGAGTGTGAGTAGTTAGTAATACACACAGAGGGCTAAAAATACGTCATATTTATGTAATATTTTTATGCTTGCAGAAATTTATTTTCTTACTCATAGCTGTTCCTAAGTAGAACCTGTGAAAGAGTGAGAGTATTAATCTGTTTGATATCCTAAATATCAACAGAGTGATTTCTACACATGTGCATTGTGTGGCAGACCAGGGGAATCCACTGAACCAATCCAAGGTAAGGGTCCCCAGGACCTCAGGTTGGGGAGGTGTAAGGGTGTGTTCCTTACTCCAGTGCATGTGCTGCAGCCACTGGGAGCGTGGGATTGGATTGGCTCCTGGACAGGATCAGGTAATCAAAGGAAGGAGAGACAGATAATCCTCAGTGGCAGGAGACAGAGCAGACAGACTGAGGAGAAAGGACTGAGAGGTAGCACACTGGAGGGATTTTCCTTTAGGAGACTGGAAAAGAGCTCTTCTGAACTCCTGAGGTAACTCTGACTGGACTGCCCCCTCTCTCTGCTCTACCCCCAAGACAGTGGGATGACCCTACCCTGAACTAAGGCCACAAAGGCGACTATGAGCATCCAATCGGGAGGATATTTGAGTTCCCATTTGACCCCTAGACCCCCTTCCCTACGTTATTATTTGGAAGAACAGTTTATGTTTGACCACTGTGACTCTCATTTCATTGTGAATCTCGCCTTGAATTCCCTGGGCTGCCAGAATTGTTGGGTGAAGGGTTAAACACTCTATTGACTACTTTGTTTTAAAGTAATTAAGCCATAAATCAGTTTAGACAATTCAGCTCCTTTAAAAACCATTTCTGGAAAGTTGCACGATCTGGCATTTACATGTGCTTTTAACTATACTTTTCTTTTATAATAGTGAGTACACTGAACAGGCCAGCTACCAAAGACGCTCAAGGATGAAGATCTTCAGTCAACATCACCTCAAAGTGGACCTCTTCTCAGAGGGCAGGCTTAACTCAAGTGCCTGGTCAAATGTCTTTGTGTGCTACTGGACAAAGCTTCAACCAATCAGACCACTCTTTACTGTGACGCACGCATAGCGCACAAAAACTGCTTGATCCAGTTCTGCGCAGTGTCATTGCCTTTAAACACGCCTAAATCACGCTGTTGGAAATGCTAGCTTTGGTCCCCTATTTCTAGGTGAATCTGAAATCGAAGACAATGCCAGCTTGGCCAGACTGACTTGGTCCCAAAATTTTGGCGAGCGTCACAGGAAGTATTGACTGGGTCTAGGCATTACAAATGTAATGCATTTGTAATCATAATGTAAAATAAGTGATTTCTGTTTTTTATCTTTGCCCCTCCCCTCAAAAAAGGCAAAACTCGTTGCGCTTGTACAAGGCAATCGGGTAACGGACTATGCCATTGTTCAGGTGGAACAGGCATTGGCCTTATCTGGCTGACCTTTAAGTGCCTGCCCACAACCTCTCCCCTTCTTGAGACACCTCGACACCTCATATCCATGGCTTACAGATGATGTAAGTAGACATGAATGCACGTGATGTGTCATTACACTAAAATTTTAAATAGTGACAGCTTTACTTTTCCTTTTACAGGCAGTGAATGCAAGACTTCTCCAACTGGCAAGACCTCCTGAGAATGTATGATAAGTTTTATTGTAATTTGTCTCTGTTGTGGATAGTGTATACAAAAAAACAGTGTCACGGATACCTAAAAGCCATTGCTCTTTTTACAGGAGTTACTTAAAACGCTTTCATTTCACGGCTTGGTGGAGGAATTGGATCAATGGGGAATCAATCAGCTCCCGCCATTTGAATTGCATCCAGGTATACATGTGTTTTATCTGCATATTATTTTGCTTAATCATAGAAAATAAACTATTGTCACAACTGATAATAACTTATTTTAATAAGTGTGACAGTTTAACAGAAGAAAACATCGTTCCGTAGTGTTGCAGCTGTAATTTGGTTTTAATTAATTTTTTTTTTTTTTTTTTTTTTTTTTTTTTTTTGATATATATATATATATATATATATATTCAAGGGCTTAAAGCAAGACTCAAAGGTTCTGTTTCCACGGGTTGTTGGTCATCAAACTCCAGAGACTGGTAATAATTTCATTCATTTTTTTCTCTTTGAGAGATAAAATAGACGGTGGGAAGGTCCAGGGCCACATTATGACAATTTATGCCATGTCCGTAGCCACTAAGCTCACCATGGATAACCATAAAATGCCTTTTAGTAATTTTTATTTGCATGTAGTGGACTGCACTGTACTTATATACTGGCCATTTTGTTGACAGGTGTTTGATGGCTCTAAAACAGAAATCTGAGTCTACGATTCCCCCTTGAAAAATACTTGATTTCTCCACCTGATATGGACATTCTAAGGTAGGTAAACACATTTATTCTAATACTGTGAAACTGTGACATTATATGAAAACATAACACAATGATACATTGTTGTTTTTAGCCTTGCATTTCAGAACATATGGGGGCTGAAGGAATGGTCCATTTCATATCCAGACCAGTGGAGACAGAAAGATGGTGTCAACTGTGGCGCCTGCACTGTAAGTAGTAGTTGGCGTAAAAGGGGGAAAAATGGATTTAGCCTACTCCCGTATGAGAATATTTAAGGAATTGCTATTGTTTTATTAGAGAGCACACATTTAGGTTATTACATAGATGAACTTCATGTTGTAGAAACATTGTTGTTTTTTTTTTTTCCTTTGTCACTCACTTCAGGCAGCGGAGCTTGATATCAAAGTGACAGACATGACAAATGAAACCCTTGAAACCAAGTCCAGCTTGGACATTCAGGATGTATCATGCAGCCTGCTTGATTGCTGATTCTGTTCCTACGGTGATGTAAAAATCATAATAATACTCAGGCGACTGAGCAATATAGGTAGGCTACAGAAATTAGTTGCATGTAAATCTTTAACAGTTCAAATGGTTTTTTTGCAGGGGAAGAAAGTATGGAGTCTTGAGTCATGGCAGAGGCACCATGCTTGCAATTACTACGACAGCACTGGAAAGGGGCAAATAAGGTATGATAATATTAGAGTTAGTAATATAATGCACCAAGTACCAGATTCACAGCTTGGAGTTGACATTGTGCACTGTCAGGTGCACATAGTTTATTGGCAATATTACATCAGGAAGTAATTTATCTTCAAAGCTTAAGCTTTGTGCAGTTTAACTAAATCTTAGTGTAGAATCAACGTAGCATCTGGACTACAGTTGGCATTAGCACACTCTGCAACTTGAATCAGGCCCAGTGACTGTATTTATTGGAGCTGCTGCTTCATTTATGCCTGTCATGTCTCTTGAAATTGCAGGCCATTGTATCCACATGTGCAGAAGGAGGACTGGGTGAAATGCAGAGACATGCATTGGCTGGCTGCACAAAGACTGTGCCAGTTACATGCCTAGTCAGTCAGGCATTTTCACTTGTGGCTGTGACCTGCACCTGAGACCATACGCCTTTCACCAGGCTCTGACCAGTCTTCAACCTTTCTCCTATTAATTTAATCAACTAAACACCTGAATATGCATGATAGTAAC
Organism: Synanceia verrucosa; assembly: GCA_029721515.1. Taxonomy (NCBI): domain Eukaryota; kingdom Metazoa; phylum Chordata; class Actinopteri; order Perciformes; family Synanceiidae; genus Synanceia; species Synanceia verrucosa. The sequence goes on from JAQQSB010001327.1 coordinate 50,306, forward strand.
TGCTGTGGGGAATTTAGCTGCAGTTCTATAAAAATGAAGCAGGACATCATCAGGTCTTTTATGTTTTTTTTTTTTTTTATGTCGAACAAGCAGTACACAAAAACATTCTCTTACATCTTCCTCTACCTAAATGTATATCTATCCTTTACTTTATTATTTAGTATTTATCTAATTATTTAATATTTTTTTAATTTATTTTATTTTTTACTCTAACCCTGTATTACTTTCCTACCTTTGTTTTGCAACTGTTGCACAGTAAGTAATATCCCTTGGGATAAAGACTGTTGTTGAATCTATCATTTAGTAGTTCATGCAGCACAAATGCCACCTTGTGGTCTGTAAAAGTGCAACATCAAACAACATGGAATCATGTGTTTGAATTTAACCTAACCTTGCTTTTAACTGCATTTTTCACCATCTGGAACCATTCAATCCTCTTTTAAATGTACTTATAAAATTAATAATAATGAACAAAGAATACAACAAACATTCTTTTTGACAAATGCCACATTGTGCTGTGGTAGTTGCTGCTTATTTGTTTTATGTACTTTGCAGTACTTTGACCTGCCTCAAGAACAAGAGAGTTGGAGGCTTAATTACCCAGGGGGGGTATTCCACTGAAGCTGGCTTTAGCTCAAAGCCTGGCTTATTTCCGTTAGCTTGGCTAATTTAAGTGAGAGTTCGGTTCCACAAACCAGGCTTAGAGGCTAGCGTGGCTTGGTAACCATGGTAACTCAGCCAGTGCGACAAGCCTGGTCCCGGTCAAGCTAAGCTTAGCTACCCCTCTCAGAGAAGGTCCAGACAGGCTTCCACAAGATGCTTTGTGAACTGTATGTCATACAGTAATTTCATCTTTTATCTGTAATGAATGATGCTCTTGTTGGGAAAAAATAAATTGTAAGATTTTTAGTGCCCGATAAAATCTGTTTTCACTGCTCTGTGGGTTCGATCCCGTCCAGCGGATAAGTATTTGGAAATATCTGATTGTCTTTCTTTTATTCTGTGACTCTCTCAATGTACTGTCCAACACATAACAGAATAAAGGCACAATCATGATCTCTATCCAAAACACTGAAGGCAACAACAGCAACAATTTCCCATTTTAAAAAAAAAAAAAAAAAAAGCGCTTCCCTTCCACCATTGGTCCGTTGTGATTATGATGATGTAAGAGTGATGGCAAATGATGACATGACTACTCTCTGTGTACAAACTCTCTTTTGTCTTCTCTCTCTTATTTAAAAAGTAGGGCGCTGTGCCACTATCATCACTAAAAAAATAAAAAAGTGTTGACAGTACATACACACAGAAGTGAGGAATAAAATTAGACAACCAAAGCAGGCTGACTGCATCGGAGACATGCGTCAGTTGTAAAATATGTCGGCAATAAGTTCTGACGAATTTAAGCGGTCCGGGCGATGCTTTGCCCACGCCATGTCCCTAGTGGCTTTCACAATGGCAACGGTGTTGCCTTTCTTTTGAATTTTCTCCTTGTACACCTCGTACAATTGCATGAGGAGGGTTTGCTCCACCCGCGGAGAAGCGATTCTGCTCACGACCTTTTCTTCCATGATCTGCGTCATTTCGACAATCGATACTTCAAGGACATTTTATGTAAATCGCGTGGAGGCGCGCATAGCCGCGACTTGGATAAGCCCTGGCTAGAATAAGCGTTGATCAGAAACAGCTGAGCCTGCGTTAGTGGAGCAGTCGGCGGCTAAGATTAAAGTGGCTGCTTATTCAAGCCCGCACGCTTACCGGCTTGATAGCCCAGCTTTCTTTAGCCAGCCATTAGGTGGAATACCCCCAGGAAAGAATAAAGGTTTGTATTGTTTATTCCTAGTTATTTATAAACAAATATTAAACCGGTGTTCTTAACGAATGTCATTCTTAAAGGAACTAAAAAGAAATGCTGGACAGTGGGCAGAGGAAATCCAACAAGGAGTTGTTCCTTTATGGCAAAACCCAAGGGGAAACCGTGTCTTGAAAACAATCCTGAACAGAAAGCCAACATGTTTAGCGGAATGAAGAAACCACGTAATTTTTTTTTTTTTTGAGTGTTTTTAAAGAATTGGTCATTTTGTCAATTTTTTGATATTTTGTCATTTTTTTAATACCTGCTTTACTATATCCAACAGATGAATGACCTCATTGATTTGATAAAATCCAACACTGTCGTTGGATTACAGCCTCCTCCCCAAACATTGACTTTGTCTCATTGATGTCATAGTGCTAGAGGTATGGCTATGTGTTTCCCAAATTTAGTTAAGAAAAAGACAAAAGGTATCCGATTAATGTCACCGCTTTTAACAGAATTTAACTTACTGTGTACTTGATCACTTTCGTAAATGTTATTACATCTGTTAAAGCTGATGTCATGTACTCTTCACCTTATTTACTTTTTCTTTTTTGTTTATTTTTATATTTTTTTTTTTTCCTATGTTGTTCCACTGAACTAAAATGTTTTTTCTTTTATGCAGGCCACAATTGACATGCTGGTAGCGATTTGAGGGCATTTTCCAGATTTCATGCTGAGAAAATCCTTGGAATGATCATCGAAAGTGATCAGATGCTGGATCAATCAAAACAATTTCACTGTTATTTCTGTTACCCGTTATACCAAGTTCTTAAACCGTTGGTTGAACAAATTTCCCAACAGGCTGTGTTCTTTTGATGTTGAGAATAAAACAAAGAGTGAAGTAAATGGTTTTTTTTTTTTTTTTTTTTTTTTGTGTATTTTGAGTGTATTATTCACCCAGTGTCCAAAGTGTCACTATTAAAAATCAATTAAACACATGTTCAAGAATAAAAAGAAGAAATTAAAGAAAAGAAATTAAGAAATTAAAGAATATATGAGTTGAGTGGGGTTCTGCGTACACCACCATGACTATGAGAGTATAAGAAGAAAGTCATAGGATATCCAGATGATACTGAATGAGTGCTTGAAATACGAGTGCTAATCTTGCTTAAGTGATAGCATTGCCCTGTACTGTCTGACAATGGTGATCAGAGGAGACTATTCGCAGCAATGTAATTTTGTTGCTTTTCACATTTAGACCAAGTTGCTTATTAAGAAAGTGAATACAAACAAATGCTCCATAAATCACTCCAACTGGTCCAAACAACCAATCACAGAGGAGGTGGTCAGGACCAGTCATTTCTAGTGCCAGTAAGCTGGTCATCACTGCTGTGTCTCTGGTGCGCAACCAGGTGTCTATAAGCGGCGTGTGGAGGTTATGACCACTGGTCCGTGCCAGAGACCAGTGGTCATAACCACCACAGGCGCCGAAAGACACTGACCACACCTATGACTCTTCACTAATAATAAAATCATTAATACTCATAATATATCTGATATAGTGCATTATGTCGACAAAAGATTATGATCTCTGAGCATTTATCCAGCTAACCGTGCTGTTAAAATGACCAGAAAGTGGAGGGGAAATACCACTGGTCCCTGCCAGAGACCACTTGTCCGTGTCAGAGACCAGCTGGCCCCTGACCACACAGCTCTTCATAATCGAAAATACGAATAACATTAATAATCACTCAGAAAACATGGCGGTTATGTAGGGCCCTACGCGTGTATGTCGTAAGTGGTCGGGTATCAGGATGGAGTGCGGGCGGTGCGAGCAGGGGCACAATAAACGATCAAGTCGATTTGGCCAATAAACAAAGGAGTTCACGGCCATCCGATGGTTCAATGTGGAAATCCAGCCAAAATGAAGAGTGGAAACAAAATGGCCGACTTCCCTGTTTGGAATAGACAGTTGGTGCAAGAGATTTTTTGTCGCGTCCTGGGTCAAGGTACAACGTGTGTACTGATTTTCATTTTCCAACTCCATAAAAACCCCTATGGGGAGTGGGTTTTTAAGAAAATTTCAAGAGGGCGCTTATTGGGCCATTTTGTCCACGCCCATTAGTGTGGATCGCATCAGATGTTAGAGGTCGCCACCCTTGACCTGGGTATGAACTTTCCACGATGATACAAGTTTCTTCAGAAGCCATCAAAAAGCCAAAGAACGCTGGTCACCTCCCCTGTATTGCCACTGGGAGGCGCCATGTGTCAGGCGTAACATTAACACATCAGAACGTTCAGGGCTGGAGTCCCCCATCATGTTCAGAAAAATTTGAAGCTGCTTGGATAGAGGTATGTGAACGTGAGCATTGTTTGAATTTAGACGCAGTAATTCGCCAAAAGTTTCCTCAAGCCCTAGTGGCCACGCCCTTTGACTCTAATTACGTGCAGAGCACAACTTTTGCTCCAGCTAGGTCTGGAGATGAAGAGTACCCAGAATTTCCCGAGGAGATCGGACGAAATCCCACTAGGACGGAGATTCGTTTTTCATCAGAAAATCCAAAAATTCAAAATGGCCGACTTCCTGTTTGGAGTAGAACCAATTGGTGCAAGAGACTTTTTAGTACGTCTGCCTCGACTTGCACATTGTGTACCCGATTTTCATGTTCCAACTAAATAAAACCCCTATGGGGAGTGGGTTTTTAGAAAGTTTTAAGGGGCGCTATGGGAGACCATTTTTGACCCGCTCACATGGATGTGGCCCCCATCAGATGTTAAAGATCGTCACCCTTGACCTGTGTATCAAATTTCATGATGATACTGACTTAATTTTAAAGCCACCAAAAAGCCCAGCGATATTTTCTTGGCGAAAAATCGGGAAGCATCTGCGCAAGCCTTGTATACTCTGGACGCCAAGTTTGTTGTAGCTAAATCCGCCGGTGTTCGTAATGTGTAGCTTCACCAATGTGTTGTGGATGTTCTAGAAAGTGGAATGAAGTCGATGGGGTCAACTATGTCGTATCAGAACATGTAAGCGTAAAGGGTGGCGCTGTGGAGGCATTTGGCCCACGCCCCTGGGCGGGGACCCCATTAGATGTTAGAGGGACGCCAGCCTTGAGCTGTGCATCAATTTTCATGATGATACGAGTTTATTTAAACCGTCAAAAGGCAAAGCATGTATTTTCTTGAAAAATTGTCAAAAATTGCAGCACGCCTTGCCGCACACCGCAGTAGCGCCGTTAGCGTAACTCTCACAGCGTTCGGACTGTAAAGCTTCACTGAGTTGTTATTTATGTTTTAGAAGTGTAATGAAGTTGATGGAGTAACTTATGTGAAATCGGTAAAAGTAAAAAATAAGAACGGGTCACTTCCTTGTTACCACCGGAGCGCCATGAGTAAGGCTTGATATGAATATATCGGGAACGCTTCAGGGTCAGCGTCCCCATCACGCTCAGAAAATTTTAGAAAGTTCCTAGAGGATCGTCTATGTGAAAGTGAGAGCCGTTCGAATTTAAAAGGCAGATTCAAGCTAAAGTTTATGCAAGCGCTAGCGGTAGCCATACTGACCTAATTATCGCGCATTGAGCACAACTTTTTGCTCAGCTAGGTCTGGAGATGATCTGTACCAAATTTCACGTCGATCCCGGACCGAAATCCCTAGGACGAAGTTTGTTTTCATCAGAAAATCCAAAATTCAAAATGGCCAACTTCTCTGTTGGAATTTCAGCTTCCAAGAAGACAATTTTGTTTATGTGGGTATGCTTAACATGTGTGTACCGATTTTTCGTTAGAGAGTACGCCTTAAAGTTGGCGTTGGTGGCGATTTTTTTGCACTTTGTAGGGGTGCTACTCCAGCCATTTCACCCATAGCTGCCGTGTGCGATCACCCCCAAAATATTGAATTTCGGATCGGGCCATAGGAGATGTGCAAAGTTACACAACTTCTTTTAACGATGGGAAAGGGGCGAAATTTTGGGAAAACAAAGTGTCAGGAATAATAATATAACTAGAAAACCACAAGCGGTTATGTAGGCCCTCAGCGGTATGTTGGCTGGTCGGGTATCAGGGGATGGGGATGGCGGTGGAAAGCGAGAGGGGCAATGAGCGTCAAGCAATTCAGATAATAAACAAAGGACTTACAGCCATTCGATGGTTCAATGTAAAAATCACGCCAAAAATGAAGTGTTAGAAACAAAATGGCCGATCTTCACACACTGTTTGGAATAGACAGTCCCGGTGCAAAAGAGACTTTTTTTGTGTGTCTGGTCAAGAGGCGCACATGTGTACCTGATTTTTTCATGTTTCCAATCTCCATAAACACCCCTATCACGGAGGGTTTTTGAAGAACTTTGAAGGGGGCGCTATGTGGGCCATTTTGCCCTGCCCATTGGTGTGGACCACATCCAGATGTTAGAGGTCGCCACCCTCGACCTGTGTATCAACCTTTGCATGATGATACTTGCTATTACTTCACTGGGGAGCGCCATGAGTAAGGCATAACATTAATATATTAGCACGTTCAAGAGGCTGAGTCCCAGTCATGCTCACAAAAATTTGAGGCTTCTCGGATAGAGTTTGTGAGCGTGAGACTTCGTTTGAATTTAGACAGCGAATTTGCGCCAAAGTTTCTCGAGGACCTAGCGGCCACGCCATTTGACCTAATGACATGCAGAGCACAACTTTTTGCTCAGCAAGGTCTGGAGATCAATTGTACCAAATTTCTTTTTTTTTTTTTTTTTTTGCTTTGTCTGCATTGTTCTCATTGTTCACTTTTACACCACAAAAGAGTGTAGACCTTTATGGAGATTATGCATTTTAGTCTTGCAGCAAAAGCTATATGAATATTTAGTCGCGTGTATGTGACCATCACCGGCCCCTCCATGTAATTCCTAATCTTATTTTATTTATTGGAATTTCCCTGTTATAAGCCAGGAGAGGGACGTGCTACACCTGGGTGACAAGAGGGGAAATAAATGACAGACAGGGAGATAAGACAAAATAAAAAGAGGAAGTTTACAGACAGGGCTTGGTGCTATTGGAATAAAAAAAGCATGCACAGGCTACTGTGTCATTCCTAACACCTTCATCCCAACACTCCAACAGTATTGAACACACCCAGAGTAGTGGAGGACCGAACCGTTAGTAGTAGCGTAGGGCTACCGAGAACACAAATGAAAGAAGTATGTGGAGAAAATATGACCTTTAGTGGAGGAAGTCGGACTTGAATGATTTGGCACATACTAGCAGCTCACATCCAGGACTCGGGAGGAGTTAATAAGGTCTGGATAAAACATGCATGTGTGTAGAACAATCGAAGCCCAGAGCATCTACCACGCGACCCCTCATGGCCAGGATCGGCCAGGTGTCCACAACAACCGGGGAAGTGGGAGCATCGGCGAATGCCAAACCCAGAGAGCCACCGGGCCACCGAGAACCACGCAGATCCCAGCGCACCAGGAGGAGACAGAAACCACCACTTCCCCAGGAGGGCCAGGACAGGTCCAAGGGGCCAGCGACACAAGGGCTCCACCCATCCCCAACCACCCCACCATCCACCCCCATCCCCAACCCACCACCGCCCCGCCCACACTCCCAGCCACCCCCAACACCCGGGGGAGACAGGAGGCCACCGCCGCCCATGAGGCAAGACCAGCGAACCGGCGCTCCCTCCGGAGGGAAGGGGGGACGAGTGGCGAGTTTAGGAGCACCGGGGACCGCGACGCAGCAGGTGTCATCACCAGGCGGCAGCCGAAAGCGACCGGGCGGGTCCGAGCACGCCAAACCATGGGGCCAGTGTGGGCGAGAGAGGAAAGGGAGAGGGAAAAGCGGGGACGGACCAGCACCAGTATGAATCTGACAGGGGAGCCCCACCCCACCCACAGAGACAACCCAGCAATTACGGACGAGAGCAGGCCGAATCCACCTATCAGGGCAGCAACCCGCGCGCGGCTGCCCGACCCACTCACCCAAGCCCGGCCCACCAAAAGAGCCCACCATCAGCCCCCGACCATACCGACCAAGCCGCCCACACCCCAAAAGCCTAGCTGCCGTGGCACCGCCCACTGGGAGGCCACAGCATCAGGGGCCCACCATAGCTGCAAGGGGACCCCCAGGGCCCCAACCTCCCCCCCTCGCAGGCCCGAGATTCAAGGGGGCAGGATCCCACCATGGGACATTAATTTAATTCAGTGATCCCAACCTATTTATGGGCTTCCCTGGTTCCAGGCAGGAAGCCTATCACCTTGAAACGTGTTTAGTGCTACCCTGTGTGTAATGCTGGTGCATTAAAAGTTGGAGAGAGCAGGAGAGGCTGCAGGGGAAGAACACAGGGCTGCAGGATAAGGGGGTACCTGCAGCCCAACCCCTAATCCAAATCCCTAAGGCCACCCCAAACCCCCAAAAGTGTGAGTGCCCTCCGACCCAACCATGCTGAACACTGATCCGCCTCCCACCCCCCAGCCACGAGGAGACAAGCTCCGCTGCAGAGCGGCACAAGCCCCCCCATCCTGCTTGGCCCCATCACAGCCCAGGAGCATGTCGGACCCGGATCGAGGATCGGAACTCCAGTGGTGATATGCAGGCCCAGGCGATTGCCTGAGCACGTGCAAGGGCCAGAGCACCCACCCACCCACCCTCCCCCAGAAGAGAGGCCCCGGCCCCCAAGCCAACCCCACCGCGGCGAGGACCCCAGACACCCGGGGACGGAGAGAGGGGGAGGAGGAGCAGGCAGGCAGGAGAGAGAGAGAGGAGGAGCGAGGGCAGGGAAAGGAACTGGGAAGCACCCTCCCGCCCCACACCCCCAGAGCCAGCCAGACCACCACGAGGAGATAGGGCAACTGCCCCCCCGGACCCGGAAAACAGCGAAGCCCAGAAGCCATAGGGCCCAAAAAGGAGAGACATCGGACACATCCACCCCGGAGTGGCCACAGGCGGAACAGACCTCTCAGAATCAGAGAGCAGCGCCAGGGACAAGAGGAAAGTAATCCCCTTGTGCCAGCACCCAGCCTTGGAGTCCCTGGATCCATCATTCCTTAATGAAGAGATGGTGATTCAACTGCAATGTAAGAGAAGAGGAGACAAGTTAGGGATCAGAACAAAGGCACAGAGAGAATGAATATTTTCTGGAACAGTTCAAATTTATGAGGGGGTCGGCATATGCTAACAGACAAGAGCAGACTATGAATTTATATTAAGAGCTCTCTAATAAATAGAGATTATTCTTCTGCCAAAAAATGTAGGACAATGTTTAAAAAAAAAAAAAAAAACAAGAATAGACTATAGATTTATATTGAGAGCTCTAACAAATGGAGACCATTATTCTGTAAAAGATGTCAATTGGTTCTTTCGGGAAGCAGATATATAAATTATATATTTTTTTTTAAGTGAGATATGCTCAAAGAGGAGGTTTAGCCAATGGGTAATGTTGATTGCTCTCTTATCCTTCCAATTAACCAGGATGGTTTTCTTAGCAATGGCGAGCTGCAAGGCGTGGGTTGGAGGTGAATGACTGGTACTGTCGCTGTAGTAAAATCGCCAATTAAGCATAAGTTTGGAGATTGTGGGATCCTGCAGTCCAAAATAGAAGAGAGTTTCTGTGTTACTGTTGCCCAGAATTGAAATACAGGAGAACACAGCCACAGTGCATGAAAATAAGTATCGGTAGTTTTTTGAGTGCACTGGGTGCACAAGTCAGACTGTGAGAAACCCATTTTATACATTTTATACTGCGTTACGTGTGCTCTGTGGAGAACCTTAAATTGGATCAGTTGTAGGTTAGTATTTTTGTCATGCTAAATGTGTTTCCACAGATCTGAGTCCAAAAAGTCATGGTCTAAGGGCATGGATAAGTCTTTCTCCCATTTTGGGATTGGTAAATGTATAGAGTCTGTCTTTGAGAGGAAACTATACATTTTTGAGAGGTTTTTCTTATTTTTGGGCAACAATTTGGTGATGTATTTGATAAATTCAGGTGGCTGTAAATCAGGTGGCTGAGAGGTGGACTGAAGTGTTGGGATTCTCTTTGTAATTGTTTCTTTACCTGCAGGTATTGTAGAAAATTTCCATTCCTTATTCCAAAGGTTTGGAATAAGTCTGTGTATGTCATACTGTAAATATGTTATCTTGGAGGAGGTGATGGAGATGGGTGACCCCTTCTCTGCCCATGTACTGAGATAGAGAGGGTTTTATTGTTTACAAAGTCTGGGTTGTACCAGATTGGTGAGAAGTAATACTGGGTTGAAGTGGGGAACCTGTGATTTCAAGGGCTCTCCACCATGCAGTCAGTGTGGAGGCGATCAAGGGATTCTTGAAGCAGGAATGATTTTTAAGAATGGAGGTGATAAAGGGTAGATCAGCGAGTTTAATATGGTTGCAGTCGAACTGTTCTAGTTCCATCCAGGAGTTATATTCTTCCTGTGGATGGATCCACTTGATAAGGTATTGTAACTGACTAGCTAGGTAGTAATGCAGAAAATTGGGAGCCTCCAGTCCACCTTCAGACTTATTCTTCTGGAGAGTAGCCAGGCTGATTGTAGCCTTTTGTTCTTTGAGTAGAATTTACCGATAGCTGAATCTAATGTTTGGAACCATTTTGTTGTGGGTTTAAATGGGATCATGGAGAAGAGATAGTTGATTTGAGGTAATATTTTCATCTTGACAGCAGCTATTCGTCCCAACAGTGAGATAGGAAGGTTATTCCAACGGCTCAGATCACCACACACTTTGTCCACAAGTGGTGTGAAGTTCAAGTGGACAAGATCTGAGAGTTTGGAGGAAATACTATATGCCCAGATATCTGATGTTGCCTGTAGGAAAGAGTAACGAGTGTTTTGGATTGCAGGATTCCATGAGCTCTCTGTTAATGGAAGTATAATTGATTTTGACCAGTTGATGGAGTAATCTGATAGGCGTGAGAAGGTTGTGATGAGTTTACATACTTCCTTCATTGATGTTTTGGGTTTTTCTAAATAAAGTAAAATGTCATCCGCGTATAGATTAATTTTGTGTTCGGACTTCAGAGAGCAGATACCTTTGATATTGTTGTTCTGACGTACTGCTGCAGCCAATGGTTCGATAAAAATTGCAAACAGTAAGGAAAGTGGACATCCTTGTCTAGATCCCCTTTTCAAAGTGAAGCTTTGTGAAGTGATCCCATTAGTCATGACAGTAGCTTTAGGTGAGTTATACAGAGTTGAAACCCACTGGATAAATGAGTCACCGAAACCAAATTTATGAAGTACAGAGAAGAGAAAGGACCAGTTAACTTTGTCAAAGGCTTTTTCTGCATCAAGTGATATAACGATCGCTTCTCTATTGCAGCGCTGTGTCAAATTGATCAGATTTAGAAGCCTTCTAAAGTTGTTAGTGGAGTGTCGGTCTTTAATAAATCCTGTTTGATCGTTGTGAATTATAGCCGGGATAATTTTCTCCAACCTGGAAGCGAGTGCTTTAGATATAATTTTGATGTCAGAGTTGATTAGCGACAGAGGTCGATAGCTGGCTGCGTGGGGTCTTTATCTGGTTTCAATAATAACTTTATTGCAGCTGTGTTCATGTGAGCGCTTATATAGCCTTTATTTTTAATCTCCATAACTGTTCTGGAAAAAAGAGGTGCTAGCATTAGCCAGAAATGTTTGAGAAATTCAGCAGGAAACCATCTGGACCAGGTGCTTTGCCTGCTGACATACTATCTAATGCACATTGTAATTCACTGATAGTCATTGGAGCATCTAAGATGTCTCTGCATTCAGATGTTAGTTCAGGCAGCTTTAGATTGTTGAGAAATGTGTGAATATCATCTTTGTTGGGGATTTAAGACTATGTTAAAGTCACCTCCGATAATAGTAGTTGAGCTAGCATTTAAGTCTGATAAATGAAAGAAAACTGTATAAAAAGAAGGCTGGATCATCACTATTGGGAGCATACAGATTGGCAATTGTGTATTGTTTATCAAAAATCGTTGCTTGAATAATAATGTATCTGCCCTCTGGGTCTGTTATCAAACAGTTTAAGGTAAACGGACTCTCTTGTGGATTAGAATAGAGACTCCTCTTTGTCTACTGTTATAACAAGATGAAAATATAATATTATAATTTGAATCTGTAAGAGATTTCTCTTCTGATTGTAGTAGATGTGTCTCTTGCAAAAGAAGAATATCTGCTTTTAGTTTAGAGACATAGTCCAAGATTTTAATTCTTTTTGTCTGTGAGCGTATGCCATGTACATTCCAGGAAACTACGTTTAACTTAGACATAAGAAGAGAGGATGTTCAGACACTGAGTTAGTGACAGTGTAATGTAAATAGAATGTTGTGGTTTGTGAGCTGTGAATGTCAGGATGGTGGGGTGTAAGGTGTTGCTTAAAGACCATGTAGATGTTAGGGACAGATGTATACAATGAGTCATGATATGTATCATAAAAAGGCACCATAAAGCCTGTGAAACTAACAACAAACACATTGTGACACAGAGAGTCATGACAAACAGAGAGGGTACATAGGGTGGGAGGGGGGTAGGAGGAATGAGTGTGAGAGAGAGGGAGAGGGGTACATGGAGATTTAACACAGAGAGGAGAAAAAAAGAATAAAAGCAGGCCGGGGCCCCCTAGTGGGGGGTGATATTTGGTAAAGGTAAACATTTGAAACTTGTGAGATGTGATTGCTTTCTCTATATAGTTTAAACTAACGAGTGATATATTTAGAAATCTGAGCCATTTGTTTTTGTGGTTACTTATCGTTTTCCTTAGAAGAGCCAGGGGGTGATGGAGGATTCCCTGAACAGCTGGCCATCTATGTAGAGTTTGTCCACCACAAGTGCAGTCCGCTTGCCTCACTGTCTGTATTCTTTCAGAATAGGAAACAGGACTTTGCGCCTCTCATTAATTTCCCGTGGAAACTGGTCATCCATCCCGAATGGTTTCCCTTTCAGCTCCTTTGCTCTTGACGAGTTCTTTTTGCTTAAAGTGCTCGAATTTAGCGATGATAGGACGGTGGCGGTCTCCTCTTCGGGGTCCAAGCCGTGAACAGCGTGGAAAGTGATGTTATTCACAGTCTCTTCCGGGATTTTAAGAGCCGAGGCCATGAAGTTTTTAACTAGGGACTCTGGGTCATCCTGGTGTAGATTCTGGAATCCCTGAGAAGATCAGGTTGTCCCGCATGCTCCTCGTCTGGGATGTCAAGGGACGGTTTTCCTTCAGAGATTTATTCTCTTTTTAAGGATATTTACCTCTGACGTGACGGCTGTCAGCTTGGAGCGGAGCTCGGTGTTGTCCCTCTGCAGGTCGGATATCTGCTGGTGAGTCCAGCAGATACTCCAGGCTAGCCTTCAGGTCCTTAATCTCATCATGGAGCATCTTAAGTATGTCGAGCTTTTTATTGATCAGATCGAGGACGCTTTATCTGGACATCCGTGGTCTCAAGGTCCTGTGTATCAGTAGAGGAGTCTGTTTTCTTCCTCTTGTTTGGGTTGTCCGGTGAGTTTCGGAGTTTCGGTGTTGGAGTCTTCCATGGCGCACGAAAGAAATAGTCGTCAATGAAATCTTCAAGATCCTCCACCTTGAGTGAAGCTATGTACAGCGTTGTCGGTCTGCTTAAAGCACGAAATAAAGTCGACAAAGACGGTATTTTGCTTAATCTTAGTCTAGCAGCTGGTGGCCGCCATGTTGAATCTCGCAGATCTCACAGACTCTCGCGATCTCACAGCATCTCACAGCCTCGAAATTTGTACCAAATTTCAAGTCGATCGGACGAAATCCCTAGGACGAGTTTATTTTCATCAGAAAATCCAAAATTCAAAATGGCCGACTTCCTGTTTGGAGTAGACAATTGGTGCACGAGACTTTTTTGTGCGTCTGCTCTACTTGTACATGTGTACCAATTGTCATGTTCCAACTCCATAAAATCCCCTATGGGGAGGGTTTTTGAAAGTTTCAAGGGGGCACTATGGAGCCATTTTGACCGTTTATGGACATGGCCCCCATCAGATGTTAGAGGTCATCCCCCTTGACCTGTGTATCAAATTTCATGATGATATGACATTTTTAAAGCCATCAAAAAGCCAAACGTATTTTCTTGGCGAAAAATCGAAGACCAGGCGCCGCCATACTGAGACGCCGTTTATTGTAGCTTCACGGTGTTCGTAATGTAGCTTCACCAATGTGTTGTGGATGTTCTAGAAGTGGAATGAAGTCGATGGAGTCAACTATGTCGTATCAGAACATGTAAACATAAAGGGTGGCGCTGTGGAGGCATTTGGCTACGCCCCTCGGCGGGGACCACATCAGATGTTGGAGGACACCAGCCTTGACCTGTGTATCGATTTTCATGATGATACAACTTTATTAAAGCTGTCAAAAAGGCAAACGTATTTCCATGGCGAGTGACCAAAAAATCGCAGCGACGCCACACAGGCGCCGTTAGTCGAAGCCTCACGGCGTTAGTAATGTAGCTTCACCAAGTTGTTCTTTAGGTTTTAGAAGTGGAACGATGTTGATGGAGTAAACTATGTGGCATCAGTTAATGTAAAAAGCAAGAACGCGTCACTTCCTGTTACCACCGGGGGGCGCTACGAGTAAGGCTTGATATGAATACATTGGAATGTTCAGGGCCACGTCCCCGTCATGCTCAGAAAAATCGAAGTTGCTAGGATCCACTATGTGAACGTGACAGCCGTTCGAATTTAGATGGCGAATTCGCCAAAGTTTAGCGAGCCCTAGCGGCCACGCCCTTTGACCTAATTATGCGCAGACCACAACTTTTGCTCAGCTACATTTGGAGATATTCTGTACCAAATTTCACGTCGATCGGACGAAATCCCTAGGACGAGTTCGTTTTCATCAGAAAATCCAAAATTCAAAATGGCCGACTTCTTGTTGGAATTTCAGCTTCCTGCCAAGAGACAGTTTTGTTTGTCTGGGTATGCTTAACATGTGCACCGATTTTCATTGAGGTAGGCCAAAGTTGGCAAATTTCCCTATGGGATTTGTTGGACTTTGTAGGGGGCGCTACTTAGCCATTTCGCAAGCGCCGTGTGCCATCACCCCAAAATATCGAATTTCGGATCGGGCTGCAGGAATGTGCAAAGTTACACAACTTTTTAACGTAGGGAAAGGGGCAAAATTTGGGAAAACAAAGTGTCAGGAATAATAATAATAATAATAATAATGATAATAATAACAAACGCTACAGTTTCAATAGGTCCCTTGCGGACCTGTTTCACAGTCCGCTCGGGCCCTAATAAACACTACAGTTTCAATAGGTCCCTTGTGGACCTGTTTCACAGTCCGCTCTGGCCCTAATAATAATAATAATAATAAACACTACAGTTTCAATAGGTCCCTTGCGGACCTGTTTCACAGTCTGCTCGGGCCCTAATAATAAGAATCAACATTACAGTTTCGATAGGTCCCTTGCGGACCTGTTTCACAGTCCGCTCGGGCCCTAATAAACATTACAATTTCAATAGGTCCCTTGCGGACCTGTTTCACAGTCCACTCGGGCCCTAATAATAATAAACACTACAGTTTCAATGGGTTAGGTTTAATAGAATTCGCCGTCTAAATTCGAAGCTTCAAATTTTCAGAGCATGACGGGGCGCGCCTGAGCGTTCCGATGTATTAACGTCATGCCTTACTTATACGCCGGTGGTAACAGGAAGTGACGCGTTCTTACTTTTTACATTAACTGATGCCACATAGTTTACTCCATCAACATCATTCCACTTCTAAAGCCTAAAGAACAACTTGGTGAAGCTACATTACAAACGCCGTGAGGCTACGACTAACGGCGCCCGTGGCGTCGCTGCGATTTTGATCACTCGCCATGGAAATACGTTTTGCCTTTTTGACAGCTTTAATAAAGTTGTATCATCATGAAAATCAATACACAGGTCAAGGCTGGTTTCCTCTAACATCTGATGTGGTCCCCCGCCAGAGTGTTGTTGGCCAAATGCCTCCACAGCCCCACCCTTTACGTTTACATGTTCTGATACGACATAGTTGACCTCATCGACTTCATTCCACTTCTAAAACATCCACAATACATTGGTGAAGCTACATTGTGAACACCGTGAAGCTATGATAAACGACGTCCGTATGGCGGCGCCGCGTCTTCCGATTTTTTGCCAAGAAAATATGTTTGGCTTTTTGATGGCTTTAATAAAGTCGTATCATCATGAAATTTGATACACAGATCAAGGGTAATGATCTCTAACATCTGATGGGGCCCACGTCCATGAGCGGTCAAAATGGCTCCATAGCGCCCCCTTGAAACTTTCAAAAACCCCTCCCCATAGGGGTTTTTATGGAGTTGGAACATGAAAATCAGTACACAACTAAACCAGATGCACAAAAAAGTCTCTTGCACCAATTGTCTACTCCAAACAGTAAGTCGACCATTTTGAATTTCTGATTTTCTGATGAAAACAAACTCGTCCTAGGGATTTCGTCCGATCGACTTGGAATTTGGTACATTTCATCTCCAGACCTAGCTGAGCAAAAGTTGTGCTCTGCACGTAATTAGAGTCAAGGGCGTGGCCGGTAGGGCTCAAGAAACTTTGGCGAATTCCTCGTCTAAATTCAAACGAGTCTCACATTCACATACTCTATCCGAGAAGCCTCAAATTTTCTGAGCATGACAGGCACTCAGCTGTGAACGTGCTAATATATTGATGTCATGCCTTACTCATGGCGCCCCCCAGTGGTAACAGGCAGTGTCCAGTTGTTTGGCTTTTTGATGGATTGAATAAACTTGTATCATCATGAAAGTTGATACACAGGTCAAACATGGCGACCTCTAACATCTGATGTGGTTCACACCACTGGGCGGGGCAAAATGGCCCCATAGCGCCCCCTTGAAATTTTCAAAAACCCCTCCCCATAGGAGTTTTTATGGAGTTGGAACATGAAAATCAGTACACATGTTTACCTTGACCAGACGCACAAAAAAGTCTCTTGCACCAACTGTCTATTCCAAACAGGAAGTCGGCCATTTTGTTTTAACTCTTCAATTTGGCATGATTTCCACATTGAACCATCGAATGGCCGTAAGTCCTTTGTGTATTGGCCAAATCGCTTGACGTTCATTGTCCCCCGCTCGCACCGCCGTCCCCATCTGATACCCGACTGCGACATACCGCGAGGGCCCTACATAACCGCTTGCGGTTTTCTAGTTATTCCTATTCCTGAACATCTGTTTCCCCGATTTTCGCCCCTTTCCCAACGTTAAAAAGTTGTATAAATTTGCACATTCCTGCAGCCCGCCCCAAAATTCAATATTTTGGCTGAGTAGCGCCCCCTACAAAGTCAAAAAAATCCCATAGGGAAATTCGCCAACTTTGTCGTACCTCAACGAAAATTGGTAGAGATGTTAAGCATAAATGTACGAACAAAATTGTCTCTTGGCAGGAAGTTGAAATTCCAATAGGAAGTCGGTCATTTTGAATTTTTGCTTTTCTGATGAAAACAAACTCGTCCTAGGGATTTCGTCCGATCGACTTGAAATTTGGTACAGATCATCTCCAGAGCTAGCTGAGCAAAAGTTGTGCTCTGCGCGTAATTAGGTCACAGGGCGTGGCTGCTAGGGCTCGCTAAACTTTGGCAAATTCGCCGTCTAAATTCGAACGACTCTCACGTTCACATACTCGATCCTAGCAGCTTCAAATTTCTGAGCAAGACGGGGGCGCGGCTCTGAACTTTTCGATGTATTCATATCAAGTCTTACTCATGGCGCCCCCTGGTGGTAACAGGAAGTGACCCGTTCTTAATTTTTACCTTTACCGATTTCACATAATTTACTTTATCAACTTCATTACACTTCTAAAACATAAATAACAACTCAGTGAAGCTACAGTCTGAACGCTGTGAGGCTACAGGTAATGGCGCCCATGTGGCGGCGCGTCACTTTTTAACAGGAATTGTTACAGGAATATTGCCCTCTGTTCGCACCAGCGTCCAATCTGATACTGGACCGCGACATACCGCGAGGGCCCTACGTAACCGCTTGCGGTTTTCTAGTTATTATTATTATTGTTAAGTGGGCCTGATAGAGGAAATATGGTGGAGAAAAGGGTGTACGCGCAAAATCGGGGAAAAAGCATTTAAAAAAAAGTGTTTCCACAATGATAAATATGGCCCCAGACCTTTTAACTGCTTGACTGATGACAGGTTAACAGGGGAAGAGCCCATGCAGCCTTGTTATTATTATTATGTGCCTGCCGTCGAGCAAGGCTGGCAAAGTCAGCCTTGAGAGCACGGCGGCACATATTACTATTCCTTTTGGGGGGGAGGCCCCAAGTGTCTTAGCATTCATGGCAGGCGAAGCTTGAAAACAGTGGCAGTCAGTGAGAGCCAGTGTGGGAGAGAGACCAGGGGCGCGCCTAGACTTTCCCATAGGGGTGCCCCATGGGGTGTTGAAGCCATGCAAGGGTGGCCAGCAGTATTAGGTGGTATGCATGAACCTCCATCACCATAGCATCATTCACATACAAAAATCTAAGCTCTCCTCCTTACAGTTTCTTTTATCTACGAGAGGTGATTCGACAGGTCGACTTATAATCAGTGGCATAGTGTGACTGGATGTTTGTTTGTGTGTGTCAGGTGGGGGATTCACATTGACACATATATAGACATTAGATGATGATATGATACAGGCTTCTGATTGGCCATTATCAAAGATACAGAGAGTGGATGACATTGATCACACACAGAGACAGGAAGCTCAGACTGGCGGTTTCTTTCAAAGTAAAAGTCTGGTTTTTCAAAATAAAAGCCCAAAACTTCGGAGGGGTAACTTTTTTCCTCACAGGAAGCTGTGGCTATGACTGTCCTTTCAAAGTAAAAGGCCCAAACTCTGATTTAATCTTCACAGGAAACAAGGTGTGTTTGTTTGCAACACAAATCTGGAACAGGCACGCAAGAAGTGCGTGCTTCGGTGCAGGAGAGGGTCAGCATGCATAAGACGGGGCCACGTAGGCCCGGCGTCGCGTGGGTCCGGTGTCATGTGTGCAGGCACATATTAAAATTTTCTAGTTTTTTTTTATTTTTTTTATTATTATTATTATAGACGGGATTTTCGGCAATTAACACGGTTCGTACCGTAAGGTGCACCCAGGCATGACATATATCAAAACATGCGTCTTGATCGTGTGAGGGGTGGTATTACTTTTCTCCGTCAAAACCGTTACCGTGGCGACGCTAGACCCCAAAAACCGCAGAAAAAAAGTCCCATAGGAATGAATGGGGAAAGGGTCGGATTTCAAACTTTTTTCTTCACACAAACAGTCACAGCTCCCTCATACTTTCACCTAGAAGCTTCATTCAACTTGCAAAACGCAGCAAATTTCCCTGGCAATATATTCATAATTCATCTTCAATTCAAAAAATGTATAGTTTATTCAGCATTTCAACTTATTTCAGACCATGAAATCTTCAGAAAATCAGAGTTTAACATGGGTGTGTATTGCATGGAATGTTCGGGGCTAGAGTGGGGCTAGAGTGGGGAGCAGTTTCAGAAATGTCAGAAAAAAATATTTTGAAATCGGGATTGCGAGGGCTACGTTCACTCCACCGACTTAATTTTTACAGCAAAACGTTGGAAATCTCGTCCCAGTCGTAGTGATGTGTGTCTTATGTCTGTGAGATTTGTACTTTTTGCTCCACAGCCTTAAGTAATGCCCCACCTCCCAAAATTCTCTCCATAGGGTCCAATGTTAATTTTCAGAGAAAAAAAATCTGAAAAAGGAGAAAAACCTCTAGTGTTTAACTTGCCACTGTCGGCCTTCCGAGTGAGCTAGAGACATAAAATTTATACCTCTGCAATCCTCGCGATCTCCTGACGCCTTTCGTCCAAACCCCAAAGTTGTACTCCTTACGGTTCTTGAGTTATTCAGAGGAGTTTGACATGGTCTGACTCAGCTTGAAAACAGTGGCAGTCAGTGAGAGCCAGTGTGGGAGACATACCAGGGGCGCGCCTAGACTTTTTCATAGGAGTGCCCCATGGGGTGTCTAAGCCATGCAGGGGTGGCCAGCAGAATTAGGTGATATGCATGAACCTCCAGCACCATAGTATCATTCACATGCAAAAATCTAAGCTCTACTCCTTATAGTTTTTTTATACCAGAGGTGATTCGACAGGTCAGCTCATAATCAGTGGCAGAGTGTGACTGGATGTTGGTCCGTGTGTGTGTAAGATGGGGGATCCACATAGACATATATATAGAGATTAGATGATGATATGATACAGGCTTCTGATTGCCCATCACCAATGATACAGAGAGTGGATGACATCATTGATCATACACACAGACAGGAAGCTCAGGCTGTTTCTTTCAAACTAAAAGTCTGGTTTTTCAAAATAAAAGCCCCAAACTTCGGAGGGGTAACTTTTTTCCTCACAGGAAGCTATGACTATCCTTTCAAAGTAAAAGCCCTGAACTCTGATTTAAGCTTCACAGGAAACAAGGTGTGTTTGTTTGCAACATGAATCCCGGGACAGGCACGCATGCGTAGTGCGTGCTGTAATGTGTTTGTTTGCAACACCAACCTGGGACAGGCATGCATGAAGTGCGTGCTTCGGTGCGTTTGTGTGCAACATGAATCTGGGACAGTCACGCACATAGTGCGTGCTTCGGTGTGTTTTTTCACAACATGAATTCAGGATAGGCACGCACGTAGTGCGTGCTTCAGCGTGTTTGTTTTCAACATGAACCTGGGACAGGCATGCATGAAGTGCGTGCTTCGGTGCGTTTGTGTGCAACATGAATCTGGGACAGTCACGCACATAGTGCGTGCTTCGGTGTGTTTTTTCACAACATGAATTCAGGATAGGCACGCACTTCGTGCGTGCTTCTGTGCAGGAGAGGGTCAGCATGCATCAGGCTGGGCCACATAGGCCCAGCGTCGCGTGGGTCCGGCGTCATGTGTGCAGGCACATATTAAAATTTCTTCAGGAATTTTTTTCTAGTTATTATTATTATTTTTTTTTGCAGCATTCTCAGTTACTTGGTCAATTACTTTTGGTCCCTGAGAAAGAGGCGGCTACATATTAAAGAGCTGTAATTCCTAAACTCTTGCTCCAATTTGGATGGGAATACTCTCAAAACCCATGTTGATTATGTAATTGTATTGTGAATATGTTTTGGTAAACAAATACAATAACAAATTTTGAGTCACTGTCCAAATATTTTTGCGCCTAACTGTAAATAAAGATTGTGATTTCCTGTAAAATGACCCGTTTTTGTTTGACTTTTTTGACTCATTATTCTTTTCTCATCATTCATACTAAAAATCCTTTTCTTAACTTTTCTCTCTTTTCTATTTTTAAGGGTTTTATTATTTTTTTTTTTTTATTATTTTTATTTGTTTTATGAGAAGCAGTGTACTGTACTATCTATACCTACTTGTTATTTAAAGTTATTTTATTACATTCCCAATGTAAATATTACATTTCTGCCATAAATAGTCATCAACTGTAAATATGGGTTTCGTATATCTTTGTATATCTTTTATATCTTAATTTTTATTTCTTTATTTAAGTGTGTCTTTAAGTCAAGAGACTGTTGAATCAATGAAATGGCATCATATTACACACACACACACACAGACAACAGCTCAGTCCAATGAATCTGTCCGGTATCGGCTGCCCTTTGCCAATAGAGAGCAGAACAGGCAGACAGGAAAGGAGAGGTCAAGTCCCAATGTGGCTCTGGACGAGTCAACCTGGAACTTTGGAGGGATTGTGTTGCATAGGGAGATGGAGTCAGTATGACGCTGAAGTAGAGGGAGGAAAGTACTGATGGGAAAAGGGAAGTCTTGAATGGTGGATAGACCACCTGGCAGGGGACAGACCATAATCAGGAAGGTGCTTCATCCAGGGTGAGAGGCAGGAATCACAGGTTTTTAGAGGCAATTTAAAAACTGACAAAGAAGAGGCTTGTTTAACATGCATAGGCAGATCATTCCATAATTTAGGGAAGGGAAATGTAGCATGAAAGTCTGTCAACACTGTGTTGATTGTGATGTTGCTCTTTCTCCACCTCTCACCATCTCAACCAACTACATGCAGTTACATTGCAGGTCTCAGGACAAATTGAGAGCTGACGTCTCACAGATGTAGTGCCGCTTTCCAGCACAAACAATGTCATCCCAGGTGTTCAACCAGTTCTCCTGTCCAGTGCCTCTCGGCGGGACGATGGCCACACAGTCCTGTCCAGCCTTATTTTTGTCCCAGGAGGCCATGGCATTGTTTGGCTCCCAGACTTCCAGAAATCAAAGTCACTTTGGAGTTTGTGGCCATTTACCCAGATGAAGACTCCCTCATTCACTGTGTCCTTCAATCCGATCCATGCTGAATGGAAGTTTTCTTCAGGGTACTGCTGCACAAAGTCAAGAGTCATGTTGGTGAGGAATGCCTGGTCTTCAGCATTCAAGACTACAGTCAGGTCAGCCCCCATGGAGAGACACCTGCTGCGTGCAGTTTCCCACTTCTCTGCTTTGTGGGACAAGAAGAAGCAGCGAGAAGCATGCTCGTTCCAGCCAGACTGGCATCGTGAACACTGCAGTGTGTCCTTGTTGCAGAATCCCCAGAGGAAGGACAGTTTGGTAGAGAACAGGATTGAACGTTGGACTTGATTTTCTGCTTCCAGTTGCTTGGAGGTTTGTTGCTCATTGTTTAACAGACGCTGCAACTGTTTCCTTTCTGCAGACAGATTTCTGTTTTCTTCTTCCACAAGGTTGCAGGTTTTTAGGGTTGAATTTAGAAGTGAGTTCAGCCCTTCTTTCTCCACTTTTAACTGTGCTTTTAGGTGTTTTTTTGCAGCGGATAACACAGTGAAGTTGTACTGCGTTGCGTTCATGAGCAGCTTCAGTTGGTCAAATTCACATCCCAGAACAGTGAACTTCTGTGAGGTGATGTTCAGGAGTTGTTTCAGTCCCTGATTCTCTGCTTGCAATTGTGTTTTTCTTGCAATGTGTTGTTCAAGAGCAGGCTCAGGTGTTTTTTTTCAGCGGATAACACAGTGTTGTTGTACTGTGTTGCGTTCATGAGCAGCTTCAGTTGGTCAAACTCACGTCCCTGACCAGTGAACTTCTGTGAGGTGATGTTCAGGAGTTGTTTCAGCCCCTGATTATCCGCTGGGCTTGCAATTGTGTTTTTTCTTGCAATGTGTTGTTCAAGAGCAGACTCAGGTGGTTTTTTTCAGTCGATAACACAGTGTTGTTGTACTGTGTTGCATTCATGAGCAGCTTCTGTTGATTGTTTTCCATTTGTAACTGTGCATTGTGAGCAACGAGGACACCAATCATAACAAATAAAAACAACGTAAAAATCACGATCCCAATGACCACAGCTTGCCATCTGTGCCACCACCACCTCTTCATCCCATCATTTTCAGTCTCTTTTCTGCCGAATTCTTCGTCTATTATGTTATGGTGCTGCATGTTGCATACTCTAGCTGCTGCTTTTAAGTGATTCCAACTATTATGTGCTATTGTTCGGCTATTACTGTTACAGTGAGTGTAGTGATGTCACTTCACATCAAAAGCAAGAATATTCCTTCCTGCCTTTGATGTGAAGTGAGTTACCTTGTGCACTTACTGATGTGACGTCATGACATTCCTGCCTTCCGCTACACTCCTACACGCTACACTCCTTCCGCTACACTCACTCCAATGGTAATAGCATAATAATAATCTGTAGCGGACTGTGTTCTGTCCCTGGGCTCGTCACGACATTCCTGTCTTTGATGTGAAGTACTACACCCCCTCAAGTGCACATGCGCCATAGCATAATTGTAAGACAGCTGGATGATGATGATGACTGATTCACTTTTGGAGCAACGCAGACAAGTCACAGTCAAGCATGCTCTGTCCAATGTGTCGACACACAGCAAAAGTCTACTTAATTCAAAGTGACTGCGCATATCGGATCGCCATGGCAATCATGTTTTAAATCATTTCCAAACATTTGGTAATTTCTCGAGGTGGCATGGTGGTGTAGTGGTTAGCACTTCCAACAAGAAGGTACTGGGTTTGAATCCCGGCCCAGGGCCTTTCTGTGTGGAGTTTGCATGTTCTCCTTATGTCTGCGTGGGTTCTCTCTGGTAATCCGACTTGCTCCCACCATCCACAAACATGCATGGGGATTAGGTTAATTGTCTAATTTAAATTTACCGTAGGTGTGAATGTGAGTGTGAGTGGTTGTCTGTCTCTATGTGTACTGTGATGAACTGGAGACTTGTCCAGGGTGTACCCTGTCTTTCACCCTAAGACAGCTGGGATAGGCTCCAGCCACCCCACGACCCTATGTGAGGATAAGAGGTAGAAAATAGATGGATGGTAATTTCTCGGTGGAGCTGGAGGAAGACATTAAAGAGATAAGACGATCAATTTGAAGGAAAATCAAGTCAGCCCGAGGTAATCAAATCAATTAGTATTGATGGAACTATTGGTAGTGTCAGTTTCCGTTAGTAAAAAAATAAAATAAAAATAAAATTATTTTTGTATTATTAATTGGGGTTTACATTCATTAGGATGGGCTGGCAGGGCATTTGGGCATATGGTTTTTACCAGGGATCAGAGAAGGTGTACGTGGTGGACTGCTGTCTTTATGTTTGCTACCAAATGGTGAATAAATCAATCAAACACATTTTTGGTATGGATTGTTTTATTGGACCTGCGTAAAGCCTTATCCAGATGGTGCCAGAATTGACATTTGATTTGATTTTTGGTGAAGACTGTACAAATGTACAAATGACCATAACAATTATACTTGCTGATGTTTGTGGAACAACATGGTTGTCTTAGTGGGAATATTATATTATGGTGAACTATTTACTAAAGATATCTGACTGTAAAGCAGTCCAATCCAAGAGATGTGGAAACACAGAAATGCACTTTTTATGTAAGAAAATAATCTTATAATAATTATTATATTAAAAATAACATGGTGAAGAATGGTGTCACAGCCTTTAGGCTGCAGGGAACTGGCAGCAGATTTTGAGAAGATGATAAGGATGATGATATGTGGATTTTATTTATTTTTTATTATTCATTAAGACCCGCCTGTGAATGAAATGTGCCTGACAGTGTGGTTTTACAACGTTTTTACAACAGTAACATACCTTGATCCCTTTTCGATTTTTTTGATCTTAGTTTTGAAGATGTTGAACCTGGCAGACAGACTTCACATGTTTCAATTTAAAGCAACAAAGCCACACAGTGAACTGATTTATTCTTATTTCAAATGCTCTTTGTAATTGTTTAATTTAGCCCAAACTTAGAAAAAAATATTCTCTACGGAAATTAATAACTGTCTGGATTCATTAAACATTATGTTTTCACCATTGGCCAAGAACTCTTTTATTTTGAAAATTCTCAGAACATGTTTCTCCATTCTCCACTGATTTAAACTACAGTAACCTCCAATGATTTATTTGTTATTCTGGTGGTCTTGAAACTGATGTGTTCCTGAAAGAGCAGTGAAAATGACAGCTAGTAAACAGCCCATAATGATTGCACAAAACCAAACAAGTCGGTCATGTCTGCTTCCATTAAATTTAGGTCTCAATAAAGGCATGAATGCATCTATTCTTTCAAATGCTCTTGGAAACAATTAATCCGAAAAATACACAGAAAAAATGAGTACGGTATGACAAATTTGATAAATTTATTGATGGATAGCCCCTTGAGATGAACCATCTCGTTTTCAAGGGAATCCAACATACAAAAACAATACAAAAACAATAAAAACAACAAAATCACAAACTGCATACACAGGCTCTTAATTACCACCCCACCCCCACATCGTTCCAAACTCACAATACCCACACAAGGCACATAACATAGTACCAGCCATAATAATAATATCCACATTGATATCGATAGTCACACCATTACGACACCATCCACAGAACAGCAGAAGCACAAATATACAATAATATTCTGTGAGTAATAACAACAACAGCAAAAAAATCCAAAAATTACACCGTTAATAGCAGTTGCATGATGATTTAAGAAGACAAAATATGGAATATGTTAGGTTTGTAGGTGCCTTTTCGTTTTGTGTGGCATGTTTTGTGTTTTCCTGTCTCCCCTTCCCCCTCCTTCTCTCCAGGGCAGTGTGTGTGCGCAGCAGTGGCGGTGATTGGTTGGCTCTCTCCACGAGACACACCTGGTTCTCATCCACTCATTCATCCTGCTATTTAAGCCCGGCCCAGTCTCCACTCCTGTGCCAGATTACCCCATCTCAGCAGCCTGTTTATGTCGCCACTCGTACGTCGGACCTGTCTCCAGCTCTACTACTCCAGCAACGCCAGCCACTCGTCCATCGCCTGCTCTTGCCCTCGCCTTTTGTTAACTTTGTGTATTTTGTGGTGAGAATAAACACTTCAAGTTATCTTCGCTGCCTCAGTCTCTGCATCCGGGGTCCAGGCCTTAGCTCACACGTAACAGAGTAATCTGGCCATGAACATGGACCCCGCGGAGACAGATAGACTTCGGCAGGCATTGTCCACGCAAGGTTCTCGTGTTGGGCATTTGGAGCAAGCCATCCACGAGATTCTGGGAACCCTACAGAATCTCTCAACCAGTGTGTCTCAGCTCAGTGGTCGCATGGATCAAGCCGTCAACCAGATCTCCAATTTGGCTCCACGATTTGATCCTCCACCTTCCAACGCTCCTTCAGCAGTGTCCTCAGCTCCTCCACCCAGTCTCTCCAGAGAACCATTCATCCCCTCTCCAGTCAGGTATTCCGGTGAGCTAGGGACATGTAGCCAGTTTTTACACCAATGCTCCATAGTGTTTGATCAACAAACCCAGACGTACGCCACCGATAGATCTAGAATCGCTTTCATTATGAGTTTGTTGTCAGATCGTGCTGCCTCGTGGGCTTTGGCAATTTCTAGCAATTCTGCGCTAACTCAGTCCTATACCTCCTTTGTCAATGAGATGCGTAAAGTGTTTGACCACCCGGTCCAAGGGAAAGAAGCCAGCCGCCGGCTCCTTTCTCTTCGCCAGGGTTCGGCCCCAGTCTCTCAGTATGCTATTGACTTCCGCATTTTGGCAGCCGAGAGCGGGTGGGATGAGCTAGCCTTGCAAAGCGTTTTTCTTCTGGGACTAGCTGATAATATAAAGGACGAATTAGCCGCACGAGATGAGACCCAGTCTCTAGATGAGTTAATTTCTTTAGCTATAAGACTTGATAACCGGCTGAGAGAAAGACGTAGGGAGAGAATAGGGAGACAGGGTGTCCCTCCACCTGTTGCTGCAACCCTCTCCTTGGCGTCTGCACCTCCTCCACATGGAACCCCGGGACCTCACCCCCATTCCAGCTCCAACTTCCAGTTCTCCCTCTTCTCATGGCGGGAGGAATCCATGCAGTTGGGTAGGGCGAGATTGTCTCCTGCAGAACGTGAACGCAGAGTTCGGCACCGGCTCTGCATCTACTGTGGTCAGTCTGGCCACTTCCTTGCCTTCTGTCCACAACTGCCAAAGAGCAGGCTCGTCAGCTACCGGGGCGCTGATGAGCCACACCATCTCCTCTCCTACACCCTCCGCCCGTATTCAACTGCAAGGTATGCTCAGATTTCCTCACAATACGTTACCTTTGCAAGTACTGGTCGATAGTGGGGCAGATGACAACTTCATTGACTCTGAACTGTGTATCCAAGCAAATCTTCCCACAGAGACTCTACCTGAGCCTAGGAACGTGCTCGCTTTGAATGGTCAGTTACTTGCTCGTGTCACCCAATCGTACTGCTCCCATGACCCTGCAGCTCTCAGGTAACCATCAGGAAAATATTTCATTGTTGGTCATTCCCTCTCCCACGTCACCTTTGGTTCTGGGTCTCCCTTGGCTCAAGTTACATAACCCCCATATTGACTGGTCTGCATCTGTCATCACCAATTGGAGTACTTTCTGTCATTCACATTGCCTCCATTCAGCTAGTCCTCCTAGTCCCCCCTCGCCACCTGAGCCGCAGAGACCTGTTGACTTGTCCACCATTCCCTCTGTTTACCATGATCTCCAGGAGGTTTTTAATAAGGACAGTGCCCTCTCCTTCCCCCACATCGACCCTATGACTGCGCCATCAAGCTGCTTCCGGATGCCCTCTTCCCACCCAAAACTATACAATCTGTCCAAGCCTGAAAAGGAGTCCATGGAGCAATACCTCACTGACTCTCTAGCGGCGGGCTTATCCGTCCATCCTCTTCCCCTGTGGGTGCTGGTTTTTCTTTGTGGAAAAGAAAGATAAAACTCTGCGTCCCTGCATTGACTTCCGAGGCTTAAATGATATCACTGTAAAAAATAAGTACCCTCTTCCACTGATAGATTCCGCTTTTGGTCCTCTGCATCAGTCTACCATTTTTTCCAAGTTAGACCTCCGTAATGCCTACCACCTCATCAGAATCAAGGAAGGAGATGAGTGGAAAACGGCTTTCAACACCCCCCTCGGACACTTTGAGTACCTAGTGATGCCTTTTGGCCTAACCAATGCCCCGGCCGTCTTTCAGGCTCTAATCAATGATGTGTTAAGAGACATGCTCAACAGATTTGTTTTTGTGTATTTAGATGATATTTTGATCTTTTCTAGGGATTTAGATGAACACATTCAACATGTCAGACTGGTACTAAAAAGACTGCTAGAGAACAGACTCTTTGTAAAAGCTGAGAAATGTGAGTTTCATGTCCCTCCGTCAGTTTTTGGGTTTTGTGGTGGAGAAAGGGCAGTTAAAGGCGGACCCTGCCAAGGTTCAAGCTGTGAGTGAGTGGCCTGTCCCTTCCACCCGAAAAACACCTCCAGAGATTTTTGGGTTTTGCAAATTTTTATAGGAGGTTCATTCGTAACTACAGTCAAGTAGCAGCGCTCGCCACTCAGCTCACCTCCTGCAAACTCCCTTTTGTGTGGTCTCAGGCAGCGGACGCCGCTTTCAACCATTTAAAGTGTCTGTTTACCTCTGCACCTGTGCTCTCCCACCCAGATCCCTCACTTCAGTTCGTGGTAGAGGTTGATGCCTCCGACACCGGTGTTGGAGCCGTACTCTCTCAGCGCTCCCCGGTAGACCACAAAATGCACCCCTGTGCCTTCTTCTCTCGTCGACTAACACCTACAGAGAGGAACTACGATGTAGGCAACAGGGAGCTTCTGGCGGTGGTTCTCGCTCTCCAGGAGTGGAGGCATTGGTTGGAGGGTTCCACACACCCTTTTGTGGTTTGGACCGACCATAAGAACCTCTCTTATCTACGGTCGGCACGACGACTAAACTCCCGGCAGGCTCGGTGGGCTTTGTTTCTGGGCCGTTTCCAGTTCACCCTCACCTACCGTCCTGGGTCCAGGAACATCAAGCCCGACGCCTTGTCTCGACAGTTTACCCCGCCAGTGGAAGACTCACCTGTGGAGACCATACTCCCATCCTCCTGTGTGGTGGGGGCGGCCAGGTGGGAGATTGAGCAAGTGGTGCAGGAGGCTCAACGAGACCATCCCATTCCTGAAAGCTGTCCTCCCAACCGGATATTCGGTCCACCCTCCGCCAGGACTCCTGTGCTCGAGTGGGGACATGCCTCCAAAATCGCCTGTCATCCCGGCTTCCATCGAACCCTCACCATGCTACAGCACAGCTTTTGGTGGCCGACCATTACGGCTGACACCAAGGAGTTTGTCTCTGCCTGCTCCGTCTGTGCCCGCAGCAAATCCTCCCACCGGACTCCTGCTGGTCTCCTACAGCCCTTACCTATCCCTCATCGCCCCTGGTCTCACATCGCGGTGGATTTCGTCACGGGACTCCCACCTTCTGAGGGTAACACTGTTATTCTAACTATTGTAGATCGCTTCTCCAAAGCTGTGCATTTTGTACCTCTGCTCAAACTTCCCACAGCTCTAGAGACCGCCAACCTCCTCGTCCAACACATGTTCCGAATTCATGGAATCCCTCAGGACATTGTTTCGGACCGGGGGCCTCAGTTCTCCTCCCAGGTCTGGAGAGCTTTCTGCCTGGCTCTTGGGGCGTCGGCCAGCCTCTCGTCTGGATACCATCCTCAGACTAATGGCCAGACGGAGCGGGCCAACCAGGACCTCGAGTCGGCCCTTCGGTGCGTCACCTCGAGACACCCGTCCTCATGGTCCACCCACCTACCCTGGGTGGAATACGCCCACAACTCCCTGGTCAGCTCTGCCACAGGTATGTCCCCTTTCATGGCCTCCATGGGTTTCCAGCCTCCCTCTTCCCCATCCAGGAGACAGAAGTGGCAGTTCCTTCGGTACAGGAGCACCTCCGGCGAGCTCGTCGGGTCTGGCGTGAAGCTAGAGAGGCTCTCACACGGACGGCTGCCCGCAACAAGCGGTTGGCAGACCAACGCCGCTTCTCCTGCTCCCCACTATCAGCCTGGACAAAGGGTTTGGCTCTCTTCACGCGACCTCCTCTGCAGACAGAGAGCAGGAAACTAGCCCCTAGGTACATTGGTCCTTTGAAATTGAAAAAGTAATCAACCCCAGTGTGATGAGACTCAAGTTGCCCGCTGCATTGCATGTTCACCCAGCTTTTCATGTTTCACTGTTGAAACCTGTGTCCACCAGTGCTCTGTGCCCTCCGGCCGAACCCCCTCCACCCCCCCGGCTTATTGACGACCAC
>JAQQSB010001328.1:0-41404 GCA_029721515.1 Synanceia verrucosa
TCTCGCCTTGAAAAGCCCAAAAAGACACAGAAAACAGATACATTGTGAATCTACAGAACATAACCAAAACTCATTATATCGTGTTGAAACATCATGTTTCGACTCAATTCTAACAAGAATAAGCAATATTTTGTGGAAAAAATGCTTCTGAATGGACAAGAGAGGTAAATCAGCTTTCCCATGCGTAAATCATGCTGAAACTGCCCCAAACGCCTTTTCTCGCCTTGAAAAGCCCAAAAAGACACAGAAAACAGATACATTGTGAATCTACAGAACATAACGAAAACTCATTATATCTTGTTGAATCATGATCTTTCTACTCAAATCTAACAAGAATAAGCAATATTTTGTGGAAAAAATGCTTCTGAATGGACAACAAAGGTAAATCAGCTTTCCCATGCGTAAATCATGCTGAAACTGCCCCAAACGCCTTTTCTCGCCTTGAAAAGCCCCAAAAGACACAGAAAACAGATACATTGTGAATCTACAGAACATAACCAAAACTCATTATATCGTGTTGAAACATCATGTTCCGACTCAATTCTAACAAGAATAAGCAATATTTTGTGGAAAAATTGCTTCAAATTGAAGAAAACAGGTAAATCAGCTTTCCCATGCGTAAATCATGCTGAAACTGCCCCAAACGCCTTTTCTCGCCTTGAAAAGCCCAAAAAGACACAGAAAACAGATACATTGTGAATCTACAGAACATAACCAAAACTCATTATATCGTGTTGAAACATCATGTTCCGACTCAATTCTAACAAGAATAAGCAATATTTTGAAGAAAAAATAATTCTGAATGGACAAGAGAGGTAAATCAGCTTTCCCATGCGTAAATCATGCTGAAACTGCCCCAAACGCCTTTTCTCGCCTTGAAAAGCCCAAAAAGACACAGAAAACAGATACATTGTGAATCTACAGAACATAACCAAAACTCATTATATCGTGTTGAAACATCATGTTCCGACTCAATTCTAACAAGAATAAGCAATATTTTGTGGAAAAATTGCTCCAAATTGAAGAAAACAGGTAAATCAGCTTTCCCACGCGTAAATCATGCTGAAACTGCCCCAAACGCCTTTTCTCGCCTTGAAAAGCCCAAAAAGACACAGAAAACAGATACATTGTGAATCTACAGAAGATCACCAAAACTCATTATATCGTGTTGAAACATCATGTTCCGACTCAATTCTAACAAGAATAAGCAATATTTTGAAGAAAAAATGCTTTTGAATGAAGACTAGAGGTAAATCAGCTTTCCCATACGTAAATCATGCTGAAACTGCCCCAAACGCCTTTTCTCGCCTTGAAAAGCCCCAAAAGACACAGAAAACAGATACATTGTGAATCTACAGAACATAACCAAAACTCATTATATCGTGTTGAAACATCATGTTCCGACTCAATTCTAACAAGAATAAGCAATATTTTGTGGAAAAATTGCTTCAAATTGAAGAAAACAGGTAAATCAGCTTTCCCATGCGTAAATCATGCTGAAACTGCCCCAAACGCCTTTTCTCGCCTTGAAAAGCCCAAAAAGACACAGAAAACAGATACATTGTGAATCTACAGAACATAACCAAAACTCATTATATCGTGTTGAAACATCATGTTCCGACTCAATTCTAACAAGAATAAGCAATATTTTGAAGAAAAAAAATGCTTCTGAATGGCCAAGAGAGGTAAATCAGCTTTCCCATGCGTAAATCATGCGGAAACTGCCCCAAACGCCTTTTCTCACCTTGAAAAGCCCAAAAAGACACAGAAAACAGATACATTGTGAATCTACAGAACATAACCAAAACTCATTATATCGTGTTGAAACATCATGTTCCGACTCAATTCTAACAAGAATAAGCAATATTTTGAAGAAAAAATAATTCTGAATGGACAAGAGAGGTAAATCAGCTTTCCCATGCGTAAATCATGCTGAAACTGCCCCAAACGCCTTTTCTCGCCTTGAAAAGCCCAAAAGACACAGAAAACAGATACATTGTGAATCTACAGAACATAACCAAAACTCATT
Organism: Synanceia verrucosa; assembly: GCA_029721515.1. Lineage (NCBI taxonomy): Eukaryota > Metazoa > Chordata > Actinopteri > Perciformes > Synanceiidae > Synanceia > Synanceia verrucosa. The sequence continues at coordinate 2,030 of JAQQSB010001328.1, forward strand.
ATATCGTGTTGAACCATCATGTTCCGACTCAATTCTAACAAGAATAAGCAATATTTTGTGGAAAAAATGCTTAGAATTGAAGAAAACAGGTAAATCAGCTTTCCCATGCGTAAATCATGCTGAAACTGCCCCAAACGCCTTTTCTCGCCTTGAAAAGCCCAAAAGACACAGAAAACAGATACATTGTGAATCTACAGAACATAACCAAAACTCATTATATCGTGTTGAAACATCATGTTCCGACTCAATTCTAACAAGAATAAGCAATATTTTGAAGAAAAAATGCTCCAAATTGAAGAAAACAGGTAAATCAGCTTTCCCACGCGTAAATCATGCTTAAACTGCCCCAAACGCCTTTTCTCGCCTTGAAAAGCCCAAAAAGACACAGAAAACAGATACATTGTGAATCTACAGAACATAACCAAAACTCATTATATCGTGTTGAAACATCATGTTCCGACTCAATTCTAACAAGAATAAGCAATATTTTGAAGAAAAAATGCTTTTGAATGAAGAATAGAGGTAAATCAGCTTTCCCATACGTAAATCATGCTGAAACTGCCCCAAACGCCTTTTCTCGCCTTGAAAAGCCCAAAAAGACACAGAAAACAGATACATTGTGAATCTACAGAACATAACCAAAACTCATTATATCGTGTTGAAACATCATGTTCCGACTCAATTCTAACAAGAATAAGCAATATTGTGTGGAAAAAATGCTCCAAATTGAAGAAAACAGGTAAATCAGCTTTCCCACGCGTAAATCATGCTGAAACTGCCCCAAACGCCTTTTCTCGCCTTGAAAAGCCCAAAGACACAGAAAACAGATACATTGTGAATCTACAGAACATAACCAAAACTCATTATATCGTGTTGAAACATCATGTTCCGACTCAATTCTAACAAGAATAAGCAATATTTTGTGGAAAAATTGCTCCAAATTGAAGAAAACAGGTAAATCAGCTTTCCCACGCGTAAATCATGCTGAAACTGCCCCAAACGCCTTTTCTCGCCTTGAAAAGCCCAAAAAGACACAGAAAACAGATACATTGTGAATCTACAGAACATAACCAAAACTCATTATATCGTGTTGAAACATCATGTTCCGACTCAATTCTAACAAGAATAAGCAATATTTTGAAGAAAAAATGCTTTAAATTGAAGAAAACAGGTAAATCAGCTTTCCCATGCTTAAATCATGCTGAAACTGCCCCAAACGCCTTTTCTCGCCTTGAAAAGCCCAAAAAGACACAGAAAACAGATACATTGTGAATCTACAGAACATAACCAAAACTCATTATATCGTGTTGAAACATCATGTTCCGACTCAATTCTAACAAGAATAAGCAATATTTTGAAGAAAAAATGCTTCAAATTGAAGAAAACAGGTAAATCAGCTTTCCCATGCGTAAATCATGCTGAAACTGCCCCAAACGCCTTTTCTCGCCTTGAAAAGCCCAAAAAGACACAGAAAACAGATACACTGTGAATCTACAGAACATAACCAAAACTCATTATATCGTGTTGAAACATCATGTTCCGACTCAATTCTAACAAGAATAAGCAATATTTTGAAGAAAAAATAATTCTGAATGGACAAGAGAGGTAAATCAGCTTTCCCATGCGTAAATCATGCTGAAACTGCCCCAAACGCCTTTTCTCGCCTTGAAAAGCCCAAAAGACACAGAAAACAGATACATTGTGAATCTACAGAACATAACCAAAACTCATTATATCGTGTTGAAACATCATGTTCCGACTCAATTCTAACAAGAATAAGCAATATTTTGAAGAAAAAATGCTTTTGAATGAAGACTAGAGGTAAATCAGCTTTCCCATGCGTAAATCATGCTGAAACTGCCCCAAACGCCTTTTCTCGCCTTGAAAAGCCCAAAAAGACACAGAAAACAGATACATTGTGAATCTACAGAACATAACCAAAACTCATTATATCGTGTTGAAACATCATGTTCCGACTCAATTCTAACAAGAATAAGCAATATTTTGAAGAAAAAATGCTTCTGAATGAAGACTAGAGGTAAATCAGCTTTCCCATGCGTAAATCATGCTGAAACTGCCCCAAACGCCTTTTCTCGCCTTGAAAAGCCCAAAAAGACACAGAAAACAGATACATTGTGAATCTACAGAACATAACCAAAACTCATTATATCGTGTTGAAACATCATGTTCCGACTCAATTCTAACAAGAATAAGCAATATTTTGTGGAAAAATTGCTTCAAATTGAAGAAAACAGGTAAATCAGCTTTCCCATGCGTAAATCATGCTGAAACTGCCCCAAACGCCTTTTCTCGCCTTGAAAAGCCCAAAAAGACACAGAAAACAGATACATTGTGAATCTACAGAACATAACCAAAACTCATTATATCGTGTTGAAACATCATGTTCCGACTCAATTCTAACAAGAATAAGCAATATTGTGTGGAAAAAATGCTCCAAATTGAAGAAAACAGGTAAATCAGCTTTCCCACGCGTAAATCATGCTGAAACTGCCCCAAACGCCTTTTCTCGCCTTGAAAAGCCCAAAAAGACACAGAAAACAGATACATTGTGAATCTACAGAACATAACCAAAACTCATTATATCGTGTTGAAACATCATGTTCCGACTCAATTCTAACAAGAACAAGCAATATTTTGAAGAAAAAATGCTTCTGAATGGACAACAGAGGTAAATCAGCTTTCCCATACGTAAATCATGCTGAAACTGCCCCAAACGCCTTTTCTCGCCTTGAAAAGCCCAAAAAGAAATAGAAAACAGATACATTGTGAATCTACAGAACATAACCAAAACTCATTATATCGTGTTGAAACATCATGTTCCGACTCAATTCTAACAAGAATAAGCAATATTTTGTGGAAAAATTGCTTCAAATTGAAGAAAACAGGTAAATCAGCTTTCCCAAGCGTTAATAATGCTGAAACTGCCCCAAACGCCTTTTCTCGCCTTGAAAAGCCCAAAAGACACAGAAAACAGATACATTGTGAATCTACAGAACATAACCAAAACTCATTATATCGTGTTGAAACATCATGTTCCGACTCAATTCTAACAAGAATAAGCAATATTTTGAAGAAAAAATGCTTTTGAATGAAGACTAGAGGTAAATCAGCTTTCCCATGCGTAAATCATGCTGAAACTGCCCCAAACGCCTTTTCTCGCCTTGAAAAGCCCAAAAGACACAGAAAACAGATACATTGTGAATCTACAGAACATAACCAAAACTCATTATATCGTGTTGAAACATCATGTTCCGACTCAATTCTAACAAGAATAAGCAATATTTTGAAGAAAAAATGCTTTTGAATGAAGACTAGAGGTAAATCAGCTTTCCCATGCGTAAATCATGCTGAAACTGCCCCAAACGCCTTTTCTCGCCTTGAAAAGCCCAAAAAGACACAGAAAACAGATACATTGTGAATCTACAGAACATAACCAAAACTCATTATATCGTGTTGAAACATCATGTTCCGACTCAATTCTAACAAGAATAAGCAATATTGTGTGGAAAAAATGCTCCAAATTGAAGAAAACAGGTAAATCAGCTTTCCCATGCGTAAATCATGCTGAAACTGCCCCAAACGCCTTTTTTCGCCTTGAAAAGCCCAAAAAGACACAGAAAACAGATACATTGTGAATCTACAGAACATAACCAAAACTCATTATATCGTGTTGAAACATCATGTTCCGACTCAATTCTAACAAGAATAAGCAATATTTTGTGGAAAAATTGCTCCAAATTGAAGAAAACAGGTAAATCAGCTTTCCCATGCGTAAATCATGCTGAAACTGCCCCAAACGCCTTTTCTCGCCTTGAAAAGCCCAAAAAGACACAGAAAACAGATACATTGTGAATCTACAGAACATAACCAAAACTCATTATATCGTGTTGAAACATCATGTTCCGACTCAATTCTAACAAGAATAAGCAATATTTTGAAGAAAAAATGCTTCTGAATGAAGACTAGAGGTAAATCAGCTTTCCCATGCGTAAATCATGCTGAAACTGCCCCAAACGCCTTTTCTCGCCTTGAAAAGCCCAAAAAGACACAGAAAACAGATACATTGTGAATCTACAGAACATAACCAAAACTCATTATATCGTGTTGAAACATCATGTTCCGACTCAATTCTAACAAGAATAAGCAATATTTTGAAGAAAAAATAATTCTGAATGGACAAGAGAGGTAAATCAGCTTTCCCATGCGTAAATCATGCTGAAACTGCCCCAAACGCCTTTTCTCGCCTTGAAAAGCCCAAAAGACACAGAAAACAGATACATTGTGAATCTACAGAACATAACCAAAACTCATTATATCGTGTTGAAACATCATGTTCCGACTCAATTCTAACAAGAATAAGCAATATTTTGTGGAAAAAATGCTTCAAATTGAAGAAAACAGGTAAATCAGCTTTCCCATGCGTAAATCATGCTGAAACTGCCCCAAACGCCTTTTCTCGCCTTGAAAAGCCCAAAAAGACACAGAAAACAGATACATTGTGAATCTACAGAACATAACCAAAACTCATTATATCGTGTTGAAACATCATGTTCCGACTCAATTCTAACAAGAATAAGCAATATTTTGAAGAAAAAATGCTTATGAATGAAGAAAACAGGTAAATCAGCTTTCCCATGCGTTAATCATGCTGAAACTGCCCCAAACGCCTTTTCTCGCCTTGAAAAGCCCAAAAGACACAGAAAACAGATACATTGTGAATCTACAGAACATAACCAAAACTCATTATATCGTGTTGAAACATCATGTTCCGACTCAATTCTAACAAGAATAAGCAATATTTTGAAGAAAAAATGCTTCTGAATGGAACAGAAATCAGCTTTCCCATGCGTAAATCATGCTGAAACTGCCCCAAACGCCTTTTCTCGCCTTGAAAAGCCCAAAAAGACACAGAAAACAGATACATTGTGAATCTACAGAACATAACCAAAACTCATTATATCGTGTTGAAACATCATGTTCCGACTCAATTCTAACAAGAATAAGCAATATTGTGTGGAAAAAATGCTCCAAATTGAAGAAAACAGGTAAATCAGCTTTCCCACGCGTAAATCATGCTGAAACTGCCCCAAACGCCTTTTCTCGCCTTGAAAAGCCAAAAAGACACAGAAAACAGATACATTGTGAATCTAGAGAACATAACCAAAACTCATTATATAGTGTTGAAACATCATGTTGCGACTCAATTCTAACAAGAATAAGCAATATTTTGTGGAAAAATGCTTTTGAATCAAGACTAGAGGTAAATCAGCTTTCCCATGCGTAAATCATGCTGAAACTGCCCCAAACGCCTTTTCTCGCCTTGAAAAGCCCAAAAAGACACAGAAAACAGATACATTGTGAATCTACAGAACATAACCAAAACTCATTATATCGTGTTGAAACATCATGTTCCGACTCAATTCTAACAAGAATAAGCAATATTTTGTGGAAAAATTGCTTCAAATTGAAGAAAACAGGTAAATCAGCTTTCCCATGCGTAAATCATGCTGAAACTGCCCCAAACGCCTTTTCTCGCCTTGAAAAGCCCAAAAAGACACAGAAAACAGATACATTGTGAATCTACAGAACATAACCAAAACTCATTATATCGTGTTGAAACATCATGTTCCGACTCAATTCTAACAAGAATAAGCAATATTTTGAAGAAAAATGCTTCTGAATGGACAAGAGAGGTAAATCAGCTTTCCCATGCGTAAATCATGCTGAAACTGCCCCAAACGCCTTTTCTCGCCTTGAAAAGCCCAAAAGACACAGAAAACAGATACATTGTGAATCTACAGAACATAACCAAAACTCATTATATCGTGTTGAAACATCATGTTCCGACTCAATTCTAACAAGAATAAGCAATATTTTGTGGAAAAATTGCTTCAAATTGAAGAAAACAGGTAAATCAGCTTTCCCATGCGTAAATCATGCTGAAACTGCCCCAAACGCCTTTTCTCGCCTTGAAAAGCCCAAAAAGACACAGAAAACAGATACATTGTGAATCTACAGAACATAACCAAAACTCATTATATCGTGTTGAAACATCATGTTCCGACTCAATTCTAACAAGAATAAGCAATATTTTGAAGAAAAATTGCTTCAAATTGAAGAAAACAGGTAAATCAGCTTTCCCATGCGTAAATCATGCTGAAACTGCCCCAAACGCCTTTTCTCGCCTTGAAAAGCCCAAAAAGACACAGAAAACAGATACATTGTGAATCTACAGAACATAACCAAAACTCATTATATCGTTTTGAAACATCATGTTCCGACTCAATTCTAACAAGAATAAGCAATATTTTGAAGAAATAATATGCTCCTTACTGTAGAAGAGAGGTAAATCAGCTTTCCCATGCGTAAATCATGCTGAAACTGCCCCAAACGCCTTTTCTCGCCTTGAAAAGCCCAAAAGACACAGAAAACAGATACATTGTGAATCTACAGAACATAACCAAAACTCATTATATCGTGTTGAACCATCATGTTCCGACTCAATTCTAACAAGAATAAGCAATATTTTGTGGAAAAAATGCTTCAAATTGAAGAAAACAGGTAAATCAGCTTTCCCATGCGTAAATCATGCTGAAACTGCCCCAAACGCCTTTTCTCGCCTTGAAAAGCCCAAAAGACACAGAAAACAGATACATTGTGAATCTACAGAACATAACCAAAACTCATTATATCGTGTTGAAACATCATGTTCCGACTCAATTCTAACAAGAATAAGCAATATTTTGAAGAAAAATGCTTCTGAATGGACAAGAGAGGTAAATCAGCTTTCCCATGCGTAAATCATGCTGAAACTGCCCCAAACGCCTTTTCTCGCCTTGAAAAGCCCAAAAAGACACAGAAAACAGATACATTGTGAATCTACAGAACATAACCAAAACTCATTATATCGTGTTGAAACATCATGTTCCGACTCAATTCTAACAAGAATAAGCAATATTGTGTGGAAAAAATGCTCCAAATTGAAGAAAACAGGTAAATCAGCTTTCCCATGCGTAAATCATGCTGAAACTGCCCCAAACGCCTTTTCTCGCCTTGAAAAGCCCAAAAAGACACAGAAAACAGATACATTGTGAATCTACAGAACATAACCAAAACTCATTATATCGTGTTGAAACATCATGTTCCGACTCAATTCTAACAAGAATAAGCAATATTTTGAAGAAAAAATGCTTTTGAATGAAGAAAACAGGTAAATCAGCTTTCCCATGCGTAAATCATGCTGAAACTGCCCCAAACGCCTTTTCTCGCCTTGAAAAGCCCAAAAAGACACAGAAAACAGATACATTGTGAATCTACAGAACATAACCAAAACTCATTATATCGTGTTGAAACATCATGTTTCGACTCAATTCTAACAAGAATAAGCAATATTTTGAAGAAAAAATGCTTTTGAATGAAGACTAGAGGTAAATCAGCTTTCCCATGCCTAAATCATGCTGAAACTGCCCCAAACGCCTTTTCTCGCCTTGAAAAGCCCAAAAAGACACAGAAAACAGATACATTGTGAATCTACAGAACATAACCAAAACTCATTATATCGTGTTGAAACATCATGTTCCGACTCAATTCTAACAAGAATAAGCAATATTTTGAAGAAAAAATGCTTCAAATTGAAGAAAACAGGTAAATCAGCTTTCCCATGCGTAAATCATGCTGAAACTGCCCCAAACGCCTTTTCTCGCCTTGAAAAGCCCAAAAAGACACAGAAAACAGATACATTGTGAATCTACAGAACATAACCAAAACTCATTATATCGTGTTGAAACATCATGTTCCGACTCAATTCTAACAAGAATAAGCAATATTTTGTGGAAAAAATGCTTCAAATTGAAGAAAACAGGTAAATCAGCTTTCCCATGCGTAAATCATGCTGAAACTGCCCCAAACGCCTTTTCTCGCCTTGAAAAGCCCAAAGACACAGAAAACAGATACATTGTGAATCTACAGAACATAACCAAAACTCATTATATCGTGTTGAAACATCATGTTCCGACTCAATTCTAACAAGAATAAGCAATATTTTGTGGAAAAATTGCTCCAAATTGAAGAAAACAGGTAAATCAGCTTTCCCACGCGTAAATCATGCTGAAACTGCCCCAAACGCCTTTTCTCGCCTTGAAAAGCCCAAAAAGACACAGAAAACAGATACATTGTGAATCTACAGAACATAACCAAAACTCATTATATCGTGTTGAAACATCATGTTCCGACTCAATTCTAACAAGAATAAGCAATATTTTGAAGAAAAAATGCTTTTGAATGAAGAATAGAGGTAAATCAGCTTTCCCATACGTAAATCATGCTGAAACTGCCCCAAACGCCTTTTCTCGCCTTGAAAAGCCCAAAAAGACACAGAAAACAGATACATTGTGAATCTACAGAACATAACCAAAACTCATTATATCGTGTTGAAACATCATGTTCCGACTCAATTCTAACAAGAATAAGCAATATTTTGTGGAAAAATTGCTTCAAATTGAAGAAAACAGGTAAATCAGCTTTCCCATGCGTAAATCATGCTGAAACTGCCCCAAACGCCTTTTCTCGCCTTGAAAAGCCCAAAAAGACACAGAAAACAGATACATTGTGAATCTACAGAACATAACCAAAACTCATTATATCGTGTTGAAACATCATGTTCCGACTCAATTCTAACAAGAATAAGCAATATTTTGAAGAAAAAATGCTTCTGAATGAAGAATAGAGGTAAATCAGCTTTCCCATGCGTAAATCATGCTGAAACTGCCCCAAACGCCTTTTCTCGCCTTGAAAAGCCCAAAAAGACACAGAAAACAGATACATTGTGAATCTACAGAACATAACCAAAACTCATTATATCGTGTTGAAACATCATGTTCCGACTCAATTCTAACAAGAATAAGCAATATTTTGAAGAAAAAATGCTTCTGAATGAAGAATAGAGGTAAATCAGCTTTCCCATACGTAAATCATGCTGAAACTGCCCCAAACGCCTTTTCTCGCCTTGAAAAGCCCAAAAAGACACAGAAAACAGATACATTGTGAATCTACAGAACATAACCAAAACTCATTATATCGTGTTGAAACATCATGTTTCGACTCAATTCTAAACAGAATAAGCAATATTTTGAAGAAAAAATGCTTCTGAATGAAGACTAGAGGTAAATCAGCTTTCCCATGCGTAACTCATGCTGAAACTGCCCCAAACGCCTTTTCTCGCCTTGAAAAGCCCAAAAAGACACAGAAAACAGATACATTGTGAATCTACAGAACATAACCAAAACTCATTATATCGTGTTGAAACATCATGTTTCGACTCAATTCTAACAAGAATAAGCAATATTTTGTGGAAAAAATTCTTCAACTTGAAGAAAACAGGTAAATCAGCTTTCCCATGCGTAAATCATGCTGAAACTGCCCCAAACGCCTTTTCTCGCCTTGAAAAGCCCCAAAAGACACAGAAAACAGATACATTGTGAATCTACAGAACATGACCAAAACTCATTATATCGTGTTGAAACATCATGTTCCGACTCAATTCTAACAAGAATAAGCAATATTTTGAAGAAAAAATGCTTCTGAATGAAGACTAGAGGTAAATCAGCTTTCCCATGCGTAAATCATGCTGAAACTGCCCCAAACGCCTTTTCTCGCCTTGAAAAGCCCAAAAAGACACAGAAAACAGATACATTGTGAATCTACAGAACATAACCAAAACTCATTATATCGTGTTGAAACATCATGTTCCGACTCAATTCTAACAAGAATAAGCAATATTTTGAAGAAAAAATGCTTTTGAATGAAGACTAGAGGTAAATCAGCTTTCCCATGCGTAAATCATGCTGAAACTGCCCCAAACGCCTTTTCTCGCCTTGAAAAGCCCAAAAAGACACAGAAAACAGATACATTGTGAATCTACAGAACATAACCAAAACTCATTATATCGTGTTGAAACATCATGTTCCGACTCAATTCTAACAAGAATAAGCAATATTTTGAAGAAAAAATGCTTCTGAATGAAGAAAAGAGGTAAATCAGCTTTCCCATGCGTAAATCATGCTGAAACTGCCCCAAACGCCTTTTCTCGCCTTGAAAAGCCCAAAAAGACACAGAAAACAGATACATTGTGAATCTACAGAACATAACCAAAACTCATTATATCGTGTTGAAACATCATGTTCCGACTCAATTCTAACAAGAATAAGCAATATTTTGTGGAAAAATTGCTTCAAATTGAAGAAAACAGGTAAATCAGCTTTCCCATGCGTAAATCATGCTGAAACTGCCCCAAACGCCTTTTCTCGCCTTGAAAAGCCCAAAAAGACACAGAAAACAGATACATTGTGAATCTACAGAACATAACCAAAACTCATTATATCGTGTTGAAACATCATGTTCCGACTCAATTCTAACAAGAATAAGCAATATTTTGTGGAAAAATTGCTCCAAATTGAAGAAAACAGGTAAATCAGCTTTCCCACGCGTAAATCATGCTGAAACTGCCCCAAACGCCTTTTCTCGCCTTGAAAAGCCCAAAAAGACACAGAAAACAGATACATTGTGAATCTACAGAACATAACCAAAACTCATTATATCGTGTTGAAACATCATGTTCCGACTCAATTCTAACAAGAATAAGCAATATTTTGAAGAAAAAAAATGCTTCTGAATGAAGACTAGAGGTAAATCAGCTTTCCCATGCGTAAATCATGCTGAAACTGCCCCAAACGCCTTTTCTCGCCTTGAAAAGCCCAAAAGACACAGAAAACAGATACATTGTGAATCTACAGAACATAACCAAAACTCATTATATCGTGTTGAAACTTCATGTTCCGACTCAATTCTAACAAGAATAAGCAATATTTTGAAGAAAAATGCTTCTGAATGGAAGAAAAGAGGTAAATCAGCTTTCCCATGCGTAAATCATGCTGAAACTGCCCCAAACGCCTTTTCTCGCCTTGAAAAGCCCAAAAGACACAGAAAACAGATACATTGTGAATCTACAGAACATAACCAAAACTCATTATATCGTGTTGAAACATCATGTTCCGACTCAATTCTAACAAGAATAAGCAATATTTTGTGGAAAAAATGCTTCAAATTGAAGAAAACAGGTAAATCAGCTTTCCCATGCGTAAATCATGCTGAAACTGCCCCAAACGCCTTTTCTCGCCTTGAAAAGCCCAAAAAGACACAGAAAACAGATACATTGTGAATCTACAGAACATAACCAAAACTCATTATATCGTGTTGAAACATCATGTTCCGACTCAATTCTAACAAGAATAAGCAATATTTTGAAGAAAAAATGCTTCTGAATGGACAAGAGAGGTAAATCAGCTTTCCCATACGTAAATCATGCTGAAACTGCCCCAAACGCCTTTTCTCGCCTTGAAAAGCCCAAAAGACACAGAAAACAGATACATTGTGAATCTACAGAACATAACCAAAACTCATTATATCGTGTTGAAACATCATGTTCCGACTCAATTCTAACAAGAATAAGCAATATTGTGTGGAAAAAATGCTCCAAATTGAAGAAAACAGGTAAATCAGCTTTCCCACGCGTAAATCATGCTGAAACTGCCCCAAACGCCTTTTCTCGCCTTGAAAAGCCCAAAAAGACACAGAAAACAGATACATTGTGAATCTACAGAACATAACCAAAACTCATTATATCGTGTTGAAACATCATGTTTCGACTCAATTCTAAACAGAATAAGCAATATTTTGAAGAAAAAATGCTTCTGAATGAAGACTAGAGGTAAATCAGCTTTCCCATGCGTAAATCATGCTGAAACTGCCGCAAACGCTTTTTCTCGCATTGAAAAGCCCAAAAAGACACAGAAAACAGATACATTGTGAATCTACAGAACATAACCAAAACTCATTATATCGTGTTGAAACATCATGTTTCGACTCAAATCTAACAAGAATAAGCAATATTTTGAAGAAAAATGCTTCTGAATGGACAAGAGAGGTAAATCAGCTTTCCCATGCGTAAATCATGCTGAAACTGCCCCAAACGCCTTTTCTCGCCTTGAAAAGCCCAAAAAGACACAGAAAACAGATACATTGTGAATCTACAGAACATAACCAAAACTCATTATATCGTGTTGAAACATCATGTTCCGACTCAATTCTAACAAGAATAAGCAATATTTTGTGGAAAAAATTGCTTCCAAATGGAAGAAAACAGGTAAATCAGCTTTCCCATGCGTAAATCATGCTGAAACTGCCCCAAACGCCTTTTCTCGCCTTGAAAAGCCCAAAAAGACACAGAAAACAGATACATTGTGAATCTACAGAACATAACCAAAACTCATTATATCGTGTTGAAACATCATGTTCCGACTCAATTCTAACAAGAATAAGCAATATTGTGTGGAAAAAATGCTCCAAATTGAAGAAAACAGGTAAATCAGCTTTCCCACGCGTAAATCATGCTGAAACTGCCCCAAACGCCTTTTCTCGCCTTGAAAAGCCCAAAAAGACACAGAAAACAGATACATTGTGAATCTACAGAACATAACCAAAACTCATTATATCGTGTTGAAACATCATGTTCCGACTCAATTCTAACAAGAATAAGCAATATTTTGAAGAAAAAATGCTTCTGAATGGACAAGAGAGGTAAATCAGCTTTCCCATGCGTAAATCATGCTGAAACTGCCCCAAACGCCTTTTCTCGCCTTGAAAAGCCCAAAGACACAGAAAACAGATACATTGTGAATCTACAGAACATAACCAAAACTCATTATATCGTGTTGAAACATCATGTTCCGACTCAATTCTAACAAGAATAAGCAATATTTTGAAGAAAAAATTGCTTCAAATTGAAGAAAACAGGTAAATCAGCTTTCCCATGCGTAAATCATGCTGAAACTGCCCCAAACGCCTTTTCTCGCCTTGAAAAGCCCAAAAGACACAGAAAACAGATACATTGTGAATCTACAGAACATAACCAAAACTCATTATATCGTGTTAAAACATCATGTTCCGACTCAATTCTAACAAGAATAAGCAATATTTTGAAGAAAAATGCTTCTGAATTGAAGAAAACAGGTAAATCAGCTTTCCCATGCGTAAATCATGCTGAAACTGCCCCAAACGCCTTTTCTCGCCTTGAAAAGCCCAAAAAGACACAGAAAACAGATACATTGTGAATCTACAGAACATAACCAAAACTTATTATATCGTGTTGAAACATCATGTTCCGACTCAATTCTAACAAGAATAAGCAATATTTTGTGGAAAAAATGCTTAGAATTGAAGAAAACAGGTAAATCAGCTTTCCCATGCGTAAATCATGCTGAAACTGCCCCAAACGCCTTTTCTCGCCTTGAAAAGCCCAAAAGACACAGAAAACAGATACATTGTGAATCTACAGAACATAACCAAAACTCATTATATCGTGTTGAAACATCATGTTCCGACTCAATTCTAACAAGAATAAGCAATATTTTGAAGAAAAAATGCTTCTGAATGGACAAGAGAGGTAAATCAGCTTTCCCATGCGTAAATCATGCTGAAACTGCCCCAAACGCCTTTTCTCGCCTTGAAAAGCCCAAAAAGACACAGAAAACAGATACATTGTGAATCTACAGAACATAACCAAAACTCATTATATCGTGTTGAAACATCATGTTCCGACTCAATTCTAACAAGAATAAGCAATATTTTGTGGAAAAAATGCTCCAAATTGAAGAAAACAGGTAAATCAGCTTTCCCATGCGTAAATCATGCTGAAACTGCCCCAAACGCCTTTTCTCGCCTTGAAAAGCCCAAAAAGACACAGAAAACAGATACATTGTGAATCTACAGAACATAACCAAAACTCATTATATCGTGTTGAAACATCATGTTCCGACTCAATTCTAACAAGAATAAGCAATATTTTGAAGAAAAAATGCTTCTGAATGGACAAGAGAGGTAAATCAGCTTTCCCATGCGTAAATCATGCTGAAACTGCCCCAAACGCCTTTTCTCGCCTTGAAAAGCCCAAAAAGACACAGAAAACAGATACATTGTGAATCTACAGAACATAACCAAAACTCATTATATCGTGTTGAAACATCATGTTCCGACTCAATTCTAACAAGAATAAGCAATATTTTGAAGAAAAAATGCTTTTGAATGAAGACTAGAGGTAAATCAGCTTTCCCATGCGTAAATCATGCTGAAACTGCCCCAAACGCCTTTTCTCGCCTTGAAAAGCCCAAAAAGACACAGAAAACAGATACATTGTGAATCTACAGAACATAACCAAAACTCATTATATCGTGTTGAAACATCATGTTCCGACTCAATTCTAACAAGAATAAGCAATATTTTGTGGAAAAATTGCTTCCAAATTGAAGAAAACAGGTAAATCAGCTTTCCCATGCGTAAATCATGCTGAAACTGCCCCAAACGCCTTTTCTCGCCTTGAAAAGCCCAAAAAGACACAGAAAACAGATACATTGTGAATCTACAGAACATAACCAAAACTCATTATATCGTGTTGAAACATCATGTTCCGACTCAATTCTAACAAGAATAAGCAATATTTTGAAGAAAAAATGCTTCTGAATGGACAACAGAGGTAAATCAGCTTTCCCATGCGTAAATCATGCTGAAACTGCCCCAAACGCCTTTTCTCGCCTTGAAAAGCCCAAAAAGACACAGAAAACAGATACATTGTGAATCTACAGAACATAACCAAAACTCATTATATCGTGTTGAAACATCATGTTCCGACTCAATTCTAACAAGAATAAGCAATATTTTGTGGAAAAAATGCTTCAAATTGAAGAAAACAGGTAAATCAGCTTTCCCATGCGTAAATCATGCTGAAACTGCCCCAAACGCCTTTTCTCGCCTTGAAAAGCCCAAAAAGACACAGAAAACAGATACATTGTGAATCTACAGAACATAACCAAAACTCATTATATCGTGTTGAAACATCATGTTCCGACTCAATTCTAACAAGAATAAGCAATATTTTGAAGAAAAAATGCTTTTGAATGAAGACTAGAGGTAAATCAGCTTTCCCATGCGTAAATCATGCTGAAACTGCCCCAAACGCCTTTTCTCGCCTTGAAAAGCCCAAAAAGACACAGAAAACAGATACATTGTGAATCTACAGAACATAACCAAAACTCATTATATCGTGTTGAAACATCATGTTTCGACTCAATTCTAAACAGAATAAGCAATATTTTGAAGAAAAAATGCTTCTGAATGAAGACTAGAGGTAAATCAGCTTTCCCATGCGTAAATCATGCTGAAACTGCCGCAAACGCTTTTTCTCGCATTGAAAAGCCCAAAAAGACACAGAAAACAGATACATTGTGAATCTACAGAACATAACCAAAACTCATTATATCGTGTTGAAACATCATGTTTCGACTCAATTCTAACAAGAATAAGCAATATTTTGTGGAAAAATTGCTTCAAATTGAAGAAAACAGGTAAATCAGCTTTCCCATGCGTAAATCATGCTGAAACTGCCCCAAACGCCTTTTCTCGCCTTGAAAAGCCCAAAAAGACACAGAAAACAGATACATTGTGAATCTACAGAACATAACCAAAACTCATTATATCGTGTTGAAACATCATGTTCCGACTCAATTCTAACAAGAATAAGCAATATTTTGAAGAAAAAATGCTTTTGAATGAAGACTAGAGGTAAATCAGCTTTCCCATACGTAAATCATGCTGAAACTGCCCCAAACGCCTTTTCTCGCCTTGAAAAGCCCAAAAAGACACAGAAAACAGATACATTGTGAATCTACAGAAGATCACCAAAACTCATTATATCGTGTTGAAACATCATGTTCCGACTCAATTCTAACAAGAATAAGCAATATTGTGTGGAAAAAATGCTCCAAATTGAAGAAAACAGGTAAATCAGCTTTCCCACGCGTAAATCATGCTGAAACTGCCCCAAACGCCTTTTCTCGCCTTGAAAAGCCCCAAAAGACACAGAAAACAGATACATTGTGAATCTACAGAACATAACCAAAACTCATTATATCGTGTTGAAACATCATGTTCCGACTCAATTCTAACAAGAATAAGCAATATTTTGAAGAAAAAATGCTTCTGAATGGACAACAGAGGTAAATCAGCTTTCCCATGCGTAAATCATGCTGAAACTGCCCCAAACGCCTTTTCTCGCCTTGAAAAGCCCAAAAAGACACAGAAAACAGATACATTGTGAATCTACAGAACATAACCAAAACTCATTATATCGTGTTGAAACATCATGTTCCGACTCAATTCTAACAAGAATAAGCAATATTTTGTGGAAAAATTGCTCCAAATTGAAGAAAACAGGTAAATCAGCTTTCCCACGCGTAAATCATGCTGAAACTGCCCCAAACGCCTTTTCTCGCCTTGAAAAGCCCCAAAAGACACAGAAAACAGATACATTGTGAATCTACAGAACATAACCAAAACTCATTATATCGTGTTGAAACATCATGTTCCGACTCAATTCTAACAAGAATAAGCAATATTTTGTGGAAAAATTGCTTCAAATTGAAGAAAACAGGTAAATCAGCTTTCCCACGCGTAAATCATGCTGAAACTGCCCCAAACGCCTTTTCTCGCCTTGAAAAGCCCCAAAAGACACAGAAAACAGATACATTGTGAATCTACAGAACATAACCAAAACTCATTATATCGTGTTGAAACATCATGTTCCGACTCAATTCTAACAAGAATAAGCAATATTTTGAAGAAAAAATGCTTCTGAATGGACAAGAGAGGTAAATCAGCTTTCCCATGCGTAAATCATGCTGAAACTGCCCCAAACGCCTTTTCTCGCCTTGAAAAGCCCAAAAGACACAGAAAACAGATACATTGTGAATCTACAGAACATAACCAAAACTCATTATATCGTGTTGAAACATCATGTTCCGACTCAATTCTAACAAGAATAAGCAATATTTTGTGGAAAAATTGCTCCAAATTGAAGAAAACAGGTAAATCAGCTTTCCCATGCGTAAATCATGCTGAAACTGCCCCAAACGCCTTTTCTCGCCTTGAAAAGCCCAAAAGACACAGAAAACAGATACATTGTGAATCTACAGAACATAACCAAAACTCATTATATCGTGTTGAAACATCATGTTCCGACTCAATTCTAACAAGAATAAGCAATATTTTGAAGAAAAAATGCTTCTGAATGAAGAATAGAGGTAAATCAGCTTTCCCATGCGTAAATCATGCTGAAACTGCCCCAAACGCCTTTTCTCGCCTTGAAAAGCCCAAAAGACACAGAAAACAGATACATTGTGAATCTACAGAACATAACCAAAACTCATTATATCGTGTTGAAACATCATGTTCCGACTCAATTCTAACAAGAATAAGCAATATTTTGTGGAAAAATTGCTTCAAATGTAAGAAAACAGGTAAATCAGCTTTCCCATGCGTAAATCATGCTGAAACTGCCCCAAACGCCTTTTCTCGCCTTGAAAAGCCCAAAAAGACACAGAAAACAGATACATTGTGAATCTACAGAACATAACCAAAACTCATTATATCGTGTTGAAACATCATGTTCCGACTCAATTCTAACAAGAATAAGCAATATTTTGAAGATAAAATGAGTCTGAATGTACAAAAGAGATAAATCAGCTTTCCCATACGTAAATCATGCTGAAACTGCCCCAAACGCCTTTTCTCGCCTTGAAAAGCCCAAAAGACACAGAAAACAGATACATTGTGAATCTACAGAACATAACCAAAACTCATTATATCGTGTTGAAACATCATGTTCCGACTCAATTCTAACAAGAATAAGCAATATTTTGAAGAAAAAATGCTTCTGAATGGACAAGAGAGGTAAATCAGCTTTCCCATGCGTAAATCATGCTGAAACTGCCCCAAACGCCTTTTCTCGCCTTGAAAAGCCCAAAAGACACAGAAAACAGATACATTGTGAATCTACAGAACATAACCAAAACTCATTATATCGTGTTGAAACATCATGTTCCGACTCAATTCTAACAAGAATAAGCAATATTTTGTGGAAAAATTGCTTCAAATTGAAGAAAACAGGTAAATCAGCTTTCCCATGCGTAAATCATGCTGAAACTGCCCCAAACGCCTTTTCTCGCCTTGAAAAGCCCAAAAAGACACAGAAAACAGATACATTGTGAATCTACAGAACATAACCAAAACTCATTATATCGTGTTGAAACATCATGTTCCGACTCAATTCTAACAAGAATAAGCAATATTTTGAAGAAAAAATAATTCTGAATGGACAAGAGAGGTAAATCAGCTTTCCCATGCGTAAATCATGCTGAAACTGCCCCAAACGCCTTTTCTCGCCTTGAAAAGCCCAAAAGACACAGAAAACAGATACATTGTGAATCTACAGAACATAACCAAAACTCATTATATCGTGTTGAAACATCATGTTCCGACTCAATTCTAACAAGAATAAGCAATATTTTGTGGAAAAATTGCTTCAAATTGAAGAAAAGAGGTAAATCAGCTTTCCCATGCGTAAATCATGCTGAAAGTGCCCCAAACGCCTTTTCTCTCCTTGAAAACCCAAAAAGACACAGAAAACAGATACATTGTGAATCTACAGAAGATCACCAAAACTCATTATATCGTGTTGAAACATCATGTTCCGACTCAATTCTAACAAGAATAAGCAATATTTTGTGGAAAAATTGCTTCAAATTGAAGAAAACAGGTAAATCAGCTTTCCCATGCGTAAATCATGCTGAAACTGCCCCAAACGCCTTTTCTCGCCTTGAAAAGCCCAAAAGACACAGAAAACAGATACATTGTGAATCTACAGAACATAACCAAAACTCATTATATCGTGTTGAACCATCATGTTCCGACTCAATTCTAACAAGAATAAGCAATATTTTGTGGAAAAAATGCTTCAAATTGAAGAAAACAGGTAAATCAGCTTTCCCATGCGTAAATCATGCTGAAACTGCCCCAAACGCCTTTTCTCGCCTTGAAAAGCCCACTCAGAACAATAAAACAGATACATTGTGAATCTACAGAACATAACCAAAACTCATTATATCGTGTTGAAACATCATGTTCCGACTCAATTCTAACAAGAATAAGCAATATTTTGAAGTAAAAATGCTTCAGAATGTACAACAGAGGTAAATCAGCTTTCCCATGCGTAAATCATGCTGAAACTGCCCCAAACGCCTTTTCTCGCCTTGAAAAGCCCGAAAAGACACAGAAAACAGATACATTGTGAATCTACAGAACATAACCAAAACTCATTATATCGTGTTGAAACATCATGTTCCGACTCAATTCTAACAAGAATAAGCAATATTTTGTGGAAAAATTGCTCCAAATTGAAGAAAACAGGTAAATCAGCTTTCCCACGCGTAAATCATGCTGAAACTGCCCCAAACGCCTTTTCTCGCCTTGAAAAGCCCAAAAAGACACAGAAAACAGATACATTGTGAATCTACAGAACATAACCAAAACTCATTATATCGTGTTGAAACATCATGTTCCGACTCAATTCTAACAAGAATAAGCAATATTTTGTGGAAAAATTGCTTCAAATTGAAGAAAACAGGTAAATCAGCTTTCCCATGCGTAAATCATGCTGAAACTGCCCCAAACGCCTTTTCTCGCCTTGAAAAGCCCAAAAAGACACAGAAAACAGATACATTGTGAATCTACAGAACATAACCAAAACTCATTATATCGTGTTGAAACATCATGTTCCGACTCAATTCTAACAAGAATAAGCAAGATTTTGTGGAAAAATGCTTTTGAATCAAGACTAGAGGTAAATCAGCTTTCCCATGCGTAAATCATGCTGAAACTGCCCCAAACGCCTTTTCTCGCCTTGAAAAGCCCAAAAGACACAGAAAACAGATACATTGTGAATCTACAGAACATAACCAAAACTCATTATATCGTGTTGAACCATCATGTTCCGACTCAATTCTAACAAGAATAAGCAATATTTTGTGGAAAAAATGCTTCAAATTGAAGAAAACAGGTAAATCAGCTTTCCCATGCGTAAATCATGCTGAAACTGCCCCAAACGCCTTTTCTCGCCTTGAAAAGCCAAGAAAGAAACACAAAACACAAAAAAATACAAGCTAAAGAACATAACCAAAACTCATTATATCGTGTTGAAACATCATGTTCCGACTCAATTCTAACAAGAATAAGCAATATTTTGTGGAAAAATGCTTTTGAATGAAGACTAGAGGTAAAT
Source organism: Synanceia verrucosa (assembly GCA_029721515.1). Classification (NCBI taxonomy): domain Eukaryota; kingdom Metazoa; phylum Chordata; class Actinopteri; order Perciformes; family Synanceiidae; genus Synanceia; species Synanceia verrucosa. The sequence continues at coordinate 22,272 of JAQQSB010001328.1, forward strand.
CAGCTTTCCCATGCGTAAATCATGCTGAAACTGCCCCAAACGCCTTTTCTCGCCTTGAAAAGCCCAAAAAGACACAGAAAACAGATACATTGTGAATCTACAGAACATAACCAAAACTCATTATATCGTGTTGAAACATCATGTTCCGACTCAATTCTAACAAGAATAAGCAATATTTTGTGGAAAAAATGCTCCAAATTGAAGAAAACAGGTAAATCAGCTTTCCCATGCGTAAATCATGCTGAAACTGCCCCAAACGCCTTTTCTCGCCTTGAAAAGCCCAAAAGACACAGAAAACAGATACATTGTGAATCTACAGAACATAACCAAAACTCATTATATCGTGTTGAAACATCATGTTCCGACTCAATTCTAACAAGAATAAGCAATATTTTGAAGAAAAAATGCTTCTGAATGGACAAGAGAGGTAAATCAGCTTTCCCATGCGTAAATCATGCTGAAACTGCCCCAAACGCCTTTTCTCGCCTTGAAAAGCCCAAAAGACACAGAAAACAGATACATTGTGAATCTACAGAACATAACCAAAACTCATTATATCGTGTTGAAACATCATGTTCCGACTCAATTCTAACAAGAATAAGCAATATTTTGTGGAAAAATTGCTTCAAATTGAAGAAAACAGGTAAATCAGCTTTCCCATGCGTAAATCATGCTGAAACTGCCCCAAACGCCTTTTCTCGCCTTGAAAAGCCCAAAAAGACACAGAAAACAGATACATTGTGAATCTACAGAACATAACCAAAACTCATTATATCGTGTTGAAACATCATGTTCCGACTCAATTCTAACAAGAATAAGCAATATTTTGAAGAAAAAATGCTTTTGAATGAAGAATAGAGGTAAATCAGCTTTCCCATACGTAAATCATGCTGAAACTGCCCCAAACGCCTTTTCTCGCCTTGAAAAGCCCAAAAAGACACAGAAAACAGATACATTGTGAATCTACAGAACATAACCAAAACTCATTATATCGTGTTGAAACATCATGTTCCGACTCAATTCTAACAAGAATAAGCAATATTTTGTGGAAAAATTGCTTCAAATTGAAGAAAACAGGTAAATCAGCTTTCCCATGCGTAAATCATGCTGAAACTGCCCCAAACGCCTTTTCTCGCCTTGAAAAGCCCAAAGAGACACAGAAAACAGATACATTGTGAATCTACAGAACATAACCAAAACTCATTATATCGTGTTGAAACATCATGTTCCGACTCAATTCTAACAAGAATAAGCAATATTTTGAAGAAAAAATGCTTCTGAATGGACAAGAGAGGTAAATCAGCTTTCCCATGCGTAAATCATGCTGAAACTGCCCCAAACGCCTTTTCTCGCCTTGAAAAGCCCAAAAAGACACAGAAAACAGATACATTGTGAATCTACAGAACATAACCAAAACTCATTATATCGTGTTGAAACATCATGTTCCGACTCAATTCTAACAAGAATAAGCAATATTTTGTGGAAAAATTGCTTCAAATTGAAGAAAACAGGTAAATCAGCTTTCCCATGCGTAAATCATGCTGAAACTGCCCCAAACGCCTTTTCTCGCCTTGAAAAGCCCAAAAAGACACAGAAAACAGATACATTGTGAATCTACAGAACATAACCAAAACTCATTATATCGTGTTGAAACATCATGTTCCGACTCAATTCTAACAAGAATAAGCAATATTTTGAAGAAAAAATGCTTTTGAATGAAGAATAGAGGTAAATCAGCTTTCCCATACGTAAATCATGCTGAAACTGCCCCAAACGCCTTTTCTCGCCTTGAAAAGCCCAAAAAGACACAGAAAACAGATACATTGTGAATCTACAGAACATAACCAAAACTCATTATATCGTGTTGAAACATCATGTTCCGACTCAATTCTAACAAGAATAAGCAATATTTTGAAGAAAAAATGCTTCTGAATGGACAAGAGAGGTAAATCAGCTTTCCCATGCGTAAATCATGCTGAAACTGCCCCAAACGCCTTTTCTCGCCTTGAAAAGCCCAAAAAGACACAGAAAACAGATACATTGTGAATCTACAGAACATAACCAAAACTCATTATATCGTGTTGAAACATCATGTTCCGACTCAATTCTAACAAGAATAAGCAATATTTTGTGGAAAAATTGCTCCAAATTGAAGAAAACAGGTAAATCAGCTTTCCCACGCGTAAATCATGCTGAAACTGCCCCAAACGCCTTTTCTCGCCTTGAAAAGCCCCAAAAGACACAGAAAACAGATACATAGTGAATCTACAGAACATAACCAAAACTCATTATATCGTGTTGAAACATCATGTTCCCACTCAATTCTAACAAGAAAAAGCAATATTTTTTGGAAAAATTGCTTCAAATTGTACAAAAGAGGTAAGTCAGCTTTCCCACGCGTAAATCATGCTGAAACTACCCCAAACGCCTTTTCTCGCCTTGAAAAGCCCAAAAAGACACAGAAAACAGATACATTGTGAATCTACAGAACATAACCAAAACTCATTATATCGTGTTGAAACATCATGTTCCGACTCAATTCTAACAAGAATAAGCAATATTTTGAAGAAAAAATGCTTTTGAATGAAGACTAGAGGTAAATCAGCTTTCCCATGCGTAAATCATGCTGAAACTGCCCCAAACGCCTTTTCTCGCCTTGAAAAGCCCAAAAAGACACAGAAAACAGATATACTGTGAATCTAAAGAACATGACCAAAACTCATTATATCGTGTTGAAACATCATGTTCCGACTCAATTCTAACAAGAATAAGCAATATTTTGTGGAGAAAATGCTTCAAATTGAAGAAAACAGGTAAATCAGCTTTCCCATGCGTTAATCATGCTGAAACTGCCCCAAACGCCTTTTCTCGCCTTGAAAAGCCCAAAAAGACACAGAAAACAGATACATTGTGAATCTACAGAACATAACCAAAACTCATTATATCGTGTTGAAACATCATGTTTCGACTCAATTCTAAACAGAATAAGCAATATTTTGAAGAAAAAATGCTTCTGAATGAAGACTAGAGGTAAATCAGCTTTCCCATGCGTAAATCATGCTGAAACTGCCGCAAACGCTTTTTCTCGCATTGAAAAGCCCAAAAGACACAGAAAACAGATACATTGTGAATCTACAGAACATAACCAAAACTCATTATATCGTGTTGAAACATCATGTTCCGACTCAATTCTAACAAGAATAAGCAATATTTTGTGGAAAAATTGCTTCAAATTGTAGAAAACAGGTAAATCAGCTTTCCCATGCGTAAATCATGCTGAAACTGCCCCAAACGCCTTTTCTCGCCTTGAAAAGCCCAAAAAGACACAGAAAACAGATACATTGTGAATCTACAGAACATAACCAAAACTCATTATATCGTGTTGAAACATCATGTTCCGACTCAATTCTAACAAGAATAAGCAATATTTTGAAGAAAAAATGCTTCAAATTGAAGAAAACAGGTAAATCAGCTTTCCCATGCGTAAATCATGCTGAAACTGCCCCAAACGCCTTTTCTCGCCTTGAAAAGCCCAAAAAGACACAGAAAACAGATACATTGTGAATCTACAGAACATAACCAAAACTCATTATATCGTGTTGAAACATCATGTTCCGACTCAATTCTAACAAGAATAAGCAATATTTTGAAGAAAAAATGCTTCTGAATGGCCAAGAGAGGTAAATCAGCTTTCCCATGCGTAAATCATGCTGAAACTGCCCCAAACGCCTTTTCTCGCCTTGAAAAGCCCAAAAAGACACAGAAAACAGATACATTGTGAATCTACAGAACATAACCAAAACTCATTATATCGTGTTGAAACATCATGTTCCGACTCAATTCTAACAAGAATAAGCAATATTTTGAAGAAAAAATGCTTCTGAATGGACAAGAGAGGTAAATCAGCTTTCCCATGCGTAAATCATGCTGAAACTGCCCCAAACGCCTTTTCTCGCCTTGAAAAGCCCAAAAAGACACAGAAAACAGATACATTGTGAATCTACAGAACATAACCAAAACTCATTATATCGTGTTGAAACATCATGTTCCGACTCAATTCTAACAAGAATAAGCAATATTTTGAAGAAAAATGCTTCTGAATGGACAAGAGAGGTAAATCAGCTTTCCCATGCGTAAATCATGCTGAAACTGCCCCAAACGCCTTTTCTCGCCTTGAAAAGCCCAAAAGACACAGAAAACAGATACATTGTGAATCTACAGAACATAACCAAAACTCATTATATCGTGTTGAAACATCATGTTCCGACTCAATTCTAACAAGAATAAGCAATATTTTGTGGAAAAAATGCTTCAAATTGAAGAAAACAGGTAAATCAGCTTTCCCATGCGTAAATCATGCTGAAACTGCCCCAAACGCCTTTTCTCGCCTTGAAAAGCCCAACAAGACACAGAAAACAGATACATTGTGAATCTACAGAACATAACCAAAACTCATTATATCGTGTTGAAACATCATGTTCCGACTCAATTCTAACAAGAATAAGCAATATTTTGTGGAAAAAATGCTTCAAATTGTAGAAAAGAGGTAAATCAGCTTTCCCATGCGTAAATCATGCTGAAACTGCCCCAAACGCCTTTTCTCGCCTTGAAAAGCCCAAAAAGACACAGAAAACAGATACATTGTGAATCTACAGAACATAACCAAAACTCATTATATCGTGTTGAAACATCATGTTCCGACTCAATTCTAACAAGAATAAGCAATATTTTGAAGAATAAATATGCTTCTGAATGGACAAGAGAGGTAAATCAGCTTTCCCATGCGTAAATCATGCGGAAACTGCCCCAAACGCCTTTTCTCGCCTTGAAAAGGCCGGAATGACAAAGAAAACAGATACATTGTGAATCTACAGAACATAACCAAAACTCATTATATCGTGTTGAAACATCATGTTCCGACTCAATTCTAACAAGAATAAGCAATATTTTGAAGAAAAAATGCTTCTGAATGGACACGAGAGGTAAATCAGCTTTCCCATACGTAAATCATGCTGAAACTGCCCCAAACGCCTTTTCTCGCCTTGAAAAGCCCAAAAAGACACAGAAAACAGATACATTGTGAATCTACAGAACATAACCAAAACTCATTATATCGTGTTGAAACATCATGTTCCGACTCAATTCTAACAAGAATAAGCAATATTTTGAAGAAAAAATGCTTCTGAATGGACAAGAGAGGTAAATCAGCTTTCCCATGCGTAAATCATGCTGAAACTGCCCCAAACGCCTTTTCTCGCCTTGAAAAGCCCAAAAAGACACAGAAAACAGATACATTGTGAATCTACAGAACATAACCAAAACTCATTATATCGTGTTGAAACATCATGTTCCGACTCAATTCTAACAAGAATAAGCAATATTTTGAAGAAAAAATGCTTTTGAATGAAGACTAGAGGTAAATCAGCTTTCCCATGCGTAAATCATGCTGAAACTGCCCCAAACGCCTTTTCTCGCCTTGAAAAGCCCAAAAAGACACAGAAAACAGATACATTGTGAATCTACAGAACATAACCAAAACTCATTATATCGTGTTGAAACATCATGTTCCGACTCAATTCTAACAAGAATAAGCAATATTTTGAAGAAAAAATGCTTTTGAATGAAGACTAGAGGTAAATCAGCTTTCCCATGCGTAAATCATGCTGAAACTGCCCCAAACGCCTTTTCTCGCCTTGAAAAGCCAAAAAGACACAGAAAACAGATACATTGTGAATCTACAGAACATAACCAAAACTCATTATATCGTGTTGAAACATCATGTTCCGACTCAATTCTAACAAGAATAAGCAATATTTTGAAGAAAAAATGCTTCTGAATGGCCAAGAGAGGTAAATCAGCTTTCCCATGCGTAAATCATGCTGAAACTGCCCCAAACGCCTTTTCTCGCCTTGAAAAGCCCAAAAAGACACAGAAAACAGATACATTGTGAATCTACAGAACATAACCAAAACTCATTATATCGTGTTGAAACATCATGTTCCGACTCAATTCTAACAAGAATAAGCAATATTTTGTGGAAAAATTGCTCCAAATTGAAGAAAACAGGTAAATCAGCTTTCCCACGCGTAAATCATGCTGAAACTGCCCCAAACGCCTTTTCTCGCCTTGAAAAGCCCAAAAAGACACAGAAAACAGATACATTGTGAATCTACAGAACATAACCAAAACTCATTATATCGTGTTGAAACATCATGTTCCGACTCAATTCTAACAAGAATAAGCAATATTTTGAAGAAAAAATGCTTCTGAATGGACAAGAGAGGTAAATCAGCTTTCCCATGCGTAAATCATGCTGAAACTGCCCCAAACGCCTTTTCTCGCCTTGAAAAGCCCAAAAAGACACAGAAAACAGATACATTGTGAATCTACAGAACATAACCAAAACTCATTATATCGTGTTGAAACATCATGTTCCGACTCAATTCTAACAAGAATAAGCAATATTTTGTGGAAAATTGCTTCAAATTGAAGAAAACAGGTAAATCAGCTTTCCCATGCGTAAATCATGCTGAAACTGCCCCAAACGCCTTTTCTCGCCTTGAAAAGCCCAACAAGACACAGAAAACAGATACATTGTGAATCTACAGAACATAACCAAAACTCATTATATCGTGTTGAAACATCATGTTCCGACTCAATTCTAACAAGAATAAGCAATATTTTGAAGAAAAAATGCTTCTGAATGGACAAGAGAGGTAAATCAGCTTTCCCATGCGTAAATCATGCTGAAACTGCCCCAAACGCCTTTTCTCGCCTTGAAAAGCCCAAAAAGACACAGAAAACAGATACATTGTGAATCTACAGAACATAACCAAAACTCATTATATCGTGTTGAAACATCATGTTCCGACTCAATTCTAACAAGAATAAGCAATATTTTGTGGAAAAATTGCTTCAAATTGTAGAAAACAGGTAAATCAGCTTTCCCATGCGTAAATCATGCTGAAACTGCCCCAAACGCCTTTTCTCACCTTGAAAAGCCCAAAAAGACACAGAAAACAGATACATTGTGAATCTACAGAACATAACCAAAACTCATTATATCGTGTTGAAACATCATGTTCCGACTCAATTCTAACAAGAATAAGCAATATTTTGTGGAAAAAATGCTTCAAATTGAAGAAAACAGGTAAATCAGCTTTCCCATGCGTAAATCATGCTGAAACTGCCCCAAACGCCTTTTCTCGCCTTGAAAAGCCCAAAAAGACACAGAAAACAGATACATTGTGAATCTACAGAACATAACCAAAACTCATTATATCGTGTTGAAACATCATGTTCCGACTCAATTCTAACAAGAATAAGCAATATTTTGAAGAAAAAATGCTTCATATTGTAGAATAGAGGTAAATCAGCTTTCCCATGCGTAAATCATGCTGAAACTGCCCCAAACGCCTTTTCTCGCCTTGAAAAGCCCAAAAAGACACAGAAAACAGATACATTGTGAATCTACAGAACATAACCAAAACTCATTATATCGTGTTGAAACATCATGTTCCGACTCAATTCTAACAAGAATAAGCAATATTTTGTGGAAAAATTGCTTCAAATTGTAGAAAAGAGGTAAATCAGCTTTCCCATACGTAAATCATGCTGAAACTGCCCCAAACGCCTTTTCTCGCCTTGAAAAGCCCAAAAAGACACAGAAAACAGATACATTGTGAATCTACAGAACATAACCAAAACTCATTATATCGTGTTGAAACATCATGTTCCGACTCAATTCTAACAAGAATAAGCAATATTTTGTGGAAAAATTGCTCCAAATTGAAGAAAACAGGTAAATCAGCTTTCCCATGCGTAAATCATGCTTAAACTGCCCCAAACGCCTTTTCTCGCCTTGAAAAGCCCCAAAAGACACAGAAAACAGATACATTGTGAATCTACAGAACATAACCAAAACTCATTATATCGTGTTGAAACATCATGTTCCGACTCAATTCTAACAAGAATAAGCAATATTTTGAAGAAAAATGCTTCTGAATGGACAAGAGAGGTAAATCAGCTTTCCCATGCGTAAATCATGCTGAAACTGCCCCAAACGCCTTTTCTCGCCTTGAAAAGCCCAAAAAGACACAGAAAACAGATACATTGTGAATCTACAGAACATAACCAAAACTCATTATATCGTGTTGAAACATCATGTTCCGACTCAATTCTAACAAGAATAAGCAATATTTTGAAGAAAAATGCTTCTGAATGGACAAGAGAGGTAAATCAGCTTTCCCATGCGTAAATCATGCTGAAACTGCCCCAAACGCCTTTTCTCGCCTTGAAAAGCCCAAAAAGACACAGAAAACAGATACATTGTGAATCTACAGAACATAACCAAAACTCATTATATCGTGTTGAAACATCATGTTCCGACTCAATTCTAACAAGAATAAGCAATATTTTGAAGAAAAAATGCTTCTGAATGGACAAGAGAGGTAAATCAGCTTTCCCATGCGTAAATCATGCTGAAACTGCCCCAAACGCCTTTTCTCGCCTTGAAAAGCCCAAAGAGACAGAAAACAGATACATTGTGAATCTACAGAACATAACCAAAACTCATTATATCGTGTTGAAACATCATGTTCCGACTCAATTCTAACAAGAATAAGCAATATTTTGTGGAAAAAATGCTTCAAATTGAAGAAAACAGGTAAATCAGCTTTCCCATGCGTAAATCATGCTGAAACTGCCCCAAACGCCTTTTCTCGCCTTGAAAAGCCCCAAAAGACACAGAAAACAGATACATTGTGAATCTACAGAACATAACCAAAACTCATTATATCGTGTTGAAACATCATGTTCCGACTCAATTCTAACAAGAATAAGCAATATTTTGAAGAAAAAATGCTTCTGAATGGACAAGAGAGGTAAATCAGCTTTCCCATGCGTAAATCATGCTGAAACTGCCCCAAACGCCTTTTCTCGCCTTGAAAAGCCCAAAAAGACACAGAAAACAGATACATTGTGAATCTACAGAACATAACCAAAACTCATTATATCGTGTTGAAACATCATGTTCCGACTCAATTCTAACAAGAATAAGCAATATTTTGTGGAAAAATTGCTTCAAATTGTAGAATAGAGGTAAATCAGCTTTCCCATGCGTAAATCATGCTGAAACTGCCCCAAACGCCTTTTCTCGCCTTGAAAAGCCCAAAAAGACACAGAAAACAGATACATTGTGAATCTACAGAACATAACCAAAACTCATTATATCGTGTTGAAACATCATGTTCCGACTCAATTCTAACAAGAATAAGCAATATTTTGTGGAAAAAATGCTTCAAATTGAAGAAAACAGGTAAATCAGCTTTCCCATGCGTAAATCATGCTGAAACTGCCCCAAACGCCTTTTCTCGCCTTGAAAAGCCCAAAAAGACACAGAAAACAGATACATTGTGAATCTACAGAACATAACCAAAACTCATTATATCGTGTTGAAACATCATGTTCCGACTCAATTCTAACAAGAATAAGCAATATTTTGTGGAAAAATTGCTCCAAATTGAAGAAAACAGGTAAATCAGCTTTCCCACGCGTAAATCATGCTGAAACTGCCCCAAACGCCTTTTCTCGCCTTGAAAAGCCCAAAAGACACAGAAAACAGATACATTGTGAATCTACAGAACATAACCAAAACTCATTATATCGTGTTGAAACATCATGTTCCGACTCAATTCTAACAAGAATAAGCAATATTTTGTGGAAAAATTGCTTCTGAATGGACAAGAGAGGTAAATCAGCTTTCCCATGCGTAAATCATGCTGAAACTGCCCCAAACGCCTTTTCTCGCCTTGAAAAGCCCAAAAAGACACAGAAAACAGATACATTGTGAATCTACAGAACATAACCAAAACTCATTATATCGTGTTGAAACATCATGTTCCGACTCAATTCTAACAAGAATAAGCAATATTTTGAAGAAAAAATGCTTCTGAATGGACAAGAGAGGTAAATCAGCTTTCCCATGCGTAAATCATGCTGAAACTGCCCCAAACGCCTTTTCTCGCCTTGAAAAGCCCAAAAGACACAGAAAACAGATACATTGTGAATCTACAGAACATAACCAAAACTCATTATATCGTGTTGAAACATCATGTTCCGACTCAATTCTAACAAGAATAAGCAATATTTTGAAGAAAAAATGCTTCTGAATGGACAAGAGAGGTAAATCAGCTTTCCCATGCGTAAATCATGCTGAAACTGCCCCAAACGCCTTTTCTCGCCTTGAAAAGCCCAAAAGACACAGAAAACAGATACATTGTGAATCTACAGAACATAACCAAAACTCATTATATCGTGTTGAAACATCATGTTCCGACTCAATTCTAACAAGAATAAGCAATATTTTGTGGAAAAATTGCTTCAAATTGAAGAAAACAGGTAAATCAGCTTTCCCATGCGTAAATCATGCTGAAACTGCCCCAAACGCCTTTTCTCGCCTTGAAAAGCCCAAAAAGACACAGAAAACAGATACATTGTGAATCTACAGAACATAACCAAAACTCATTATATCGTGTTGAAACATCATGTTCCGACTCAATTCTAACAAGAATAAGCAATATTTTGAAGAAAAATGCTTCTGAATGGACAAGAGAGGTAAATCAGCTTTCCCAATCATGCTGAAACTGCCCCAAACGCCTTTTCTCACCTTGAAAAGCCCAAAGAGACACAGAAAACAGATACATTGTGAATCTACAGAACATAACCAAAACTCATTATATCGTGTTGAAACATCATGTTCCGACTCAATTCTAACAAGAATAAGCAATATTTTGTGGAAAAATTGCTTCAAATTGAAGAAAACAGGTAAATCAGCTTTCCCATGCGTAAATCATGCTGAAACTGCCCCAAACGCCTTTTCTCGCCTTGAAAAGCCGAGTAAGACACAGAAAACAGATACATTGTGAATCTACAGAACATAACCAAAACTCATTATATCGTGTTGAAACATCATGTTCCGACTCAATTCTAACAAGAATAAGCAATATTTTGAAGAAAAAATGCTTCTGAATGGACAAGAGAGGTAAATCAGCTTTCCCATGCGTAAATCATGCTGAAACTGCCCCAAACGCCCTTTTCTCGCCTTGAAAACCCCAAAAAGACACAGAAAACAGATACACTGTGAATCCACAGAACATAACCAAAACTCATTATATCGTGTTGAAACATCATGTTCCGACTCAATTCTAACAAGAATAAGCAATATTTTGAAGAAAAATGCTTCTGAATGGACAAGAGAGGTAAATCAGCTTTCCCATGCGTAAATCATGCTGAAACTGCCCCAAACGCCTTTTCTCGCCTTGAAAAGCCCAAAAGACACAGAAAACAGATACATTGTGAATCTACAGAACATAACCAAAACTCATTATATCGTGTTGAAACATCATGTTCCGACTCAATTCTAACAAGAATAAGCAATATTTTGAAGAAAAAATGCTTCTGAATGGACAAGAGAGGTAAATCAGCTTTCCCATGCGTAAATCATGCTGAAACTGCCCCAAACGCCTTTTCTCGCCTTGAAAAGCCCAAAAAGACACAGAAAACAGATACATTGTGAATCTACAGAACATAACCAAAACTCATTATATCGTGTTGAAACATCATGTTCCGACTCAATTCTAACAAGAATAAGCAATATTTTGAAGAAAAATGCTTCTGAATGGACAAGAGAGGTAAATCAGCTTTCCCATGCGTAAATCATGCTGAAACTGCCCCAAACGCCTTTTCTCGCCTTGAAAAGCCCAAAAAGACACAGAAAACAGATACATTGTGAATCTACAGAACATAACCAAAACTCATTATATCGTGTTGAAACATCATGTTCCGACTCAATTCTAACAAGAATAAGCAATATTTTGTGGAAAAAATGCTTCAAATTGAAGAAAACAGGTAAATCAGCTTTCCCATGCGTAAATCATGCTGAAACTGCCCCAAACGCCTTTTCTCGCCTTGAAAAGCCCCAAAAGACACAGAAAACAGATACATTGTGAATCTACAGAACATAACCAAAACTCATTATATCGTGTTGAAACATCATGTTCCGACTCAATTCTAACAAGAATAAGCAATATTTTGAAGAAAAAATGCTTCTGAATGGACAAGAGAGGTAAATCAGCTTTCCCATGCGTAAATCATGCTGAAACTGCCCCAAACGCCTTTTCTCGCCTTGAAAAGCCCAAAAAGACACAGAAAACAGATACATTGTGAATCTACAGAACATAACCAAAACTCATTATATCGTGTTGAAACATCATGTTCCGACTCAATTCTAACAAGAATAAGCAATATTTTGTGGAAAAAATGCTTCAAATTGAAGAAAACAGGTAAATCAGCTTTCCCATGCGTAAATCATGCTGAAACTGCCCCAAACGCCTTTTCTCGCCTTGAAAAGCCCAAACAGACAGAAAACAGATACATTGTGAATCTACAGAACATAACCAAAACTCATTATATCGTGTTGAAACATCATGTTCCGACTCAATTCTAACAAGAATAAGCAATATTTTGAAGAAAAATGCTTCTGAATGGACAAGAGAGGTAAATCAGCTTTCCCATGCGTAAATCATGCTGAAACTGCCCCAAACGCCTTTTCTCGCCTTGAAAAGCCCAAAAAGACACAGAAAACAGATACATTGTGAATCTACAGAACATAACCAAAACTCATTATATCGTGTTGAAACATCATGTTCCGACTCAATTCTAACAAGAATAAGCAATATTTTGAAGAAAAAAATGCTTCTGAATGGACAAGAGAGGTAAATCAGCTTTCCCATGCGTAAATCATGCTGAAACTGCCCCAAACGCCTTTTCTCGCCTTGAAAAGCCCAAAAGACACAGAAAACAGATACATTGTGAATCTACAGAACATAACCAAAACTCATTATATCGTGTTGAAACATCATGTTCCGACTCAATTCTAACAAGAATAAGCAATATTTTGTGGAAAAAATGCTTCAAATTGAAGAAAACAGGTAAATCAGCTTTCCCATGCGTAAATCATGCTGAAACTGCCCCAAACGCCTTTTCTCGCCTTGAAAAGCCCAAAAAGACACAGAAAACAGATACATTGTGAATCTACAGAACATAACCAAAACTCATTATATCGTGTTGAAACATCATGTTCCGACTCAATTCTAACAAGAATAAGCAATATTTTGAAGAAAAATGCTTCTGAATGGACAAGAGAGGTAAATCAGCTTTCCCATGCGTAAATCATGCTGAAACTGCCCCAAACGCCTTTTCTCGCCTTGAAAAGCCCAAAAAGACAGAAAACAGATACATTGTGTATCTACAGAACATAACCAAAACTCATTATATCGTGTTGAAACATCATGTTCCGACTCAATTCTAACAAGAATAAGCAATATTTTGAAGAAAAAATGCTTCTGAATGGACAAGAGAGGTAAATCAGCTTTCCCATGCGTAAATCATGCTGAAACTGCCCCAAACGCCTTTTCTCGCCTTGAAAAGCCCAAAAGACACAGAAAACAGATACATTGTGAATCTACAGAACATAACCAAAACTCATTATATCGTGTTGAAACATCATGTTCCGACTCAATTCTAACAAGAATAAGCAATATTTTGAAGAAAAAATGCTTCTGAATGGACAAGAGAGGTAAATCAGCTTTCCCATGCGTAAATCATGCTGAAACTGCCCCAAACGCCTTTTCTCGCCTTGAAAAGCCCAAAAAGACACAGAAAACAGATACATTGTGAATCTACAGAACATAACCAAAACTCATTATATCGTGTTGAAACATCATGTTCCGACTCAATTCTAACAAGAATAAGCAATATTTTGAAGAAAAATGCTTCTGAATGGACAAGAGAGGTAAATCAGCTTTCCCATGCGTAAATCATGCTGAAACTGCCCCAAACGCCTTTTCTCGCCTTGAAAAGCCCAAAAAGACACAGAAAACAGATACATTGTGAATCTACAGAACATAACCAAAACTCATTATATCGTGTTGAAACATCATGTTCCGACTCAATTCTAACAAGAATAAGCAATATTTTGAAGAAAAAATGCTTCTGAATGGACAAGAGAGGTAAATCAGCTTTCCCATGCGTAAATCATGCTGAAACTGCCCCAAACGCCTTTTCTCGCCTTGAAAAGCCCAAAAGACACAGAAAACAGATACATTGTGAATCTACAGAACATAACCAAAACTCATTATATCGTGTTGAAACATCATGTTCCGACTCAATTCTAACAAGAATAAGCAATATTTTGTGGAAAAAATGCTTCAAATTGAAGAAAACAGGTAAATCAGCTTTCCCATGCGTAAATCATGCTGAAACTGCCCCAAACGCCTTTTCTCGCCTTGAAAAGCCCAAAAAGACACAGAAAACAGATACATTGTGAATCTACAGAACATAACCAAAACTCATTATATCGTGTTGAAACATCATGTTCCGACTCAATTCTAACAAGAATAAGCAATATTTTGAAGAAAAAATGCTTCTGAATGGACAAAAGAGGTAAATCAGCTTTCCCATGCGTAAATCATGCTGAAACTGCCCCAAACGCCTTTTCTCGCCTTGAAAAGCCCAGAAAGACACAGAAAACAGATACATTGTGAATCTACAGAACATAACCAAAACTCATTATATCGTGTTGAAACATCATGTTCCGACTCAATTCTAACAAGAATAAGCAATATTTTGAAGAAAAATGCTTCTGAATGGACAAGAGAGGTAAATCAGCTTTCCCATGCGTAAATCATGCTGAAACTGCCCCAAACGCCTTTTCTCGCCTTGAAAAGCCCAAAAAGACACAGAAAACAGATACATTGTGAATCTACAGAACATAACCAAAACTCATTATATCGTGTTGAAACATCATGTTCCGACTCAATTCTAACAAGAATAAGCAATATTTTGAAGAAAAAATGCTTCTGAATGGACAAGAGAGGTAAATCAGCTTTCCCATGCGTAAATCATGCTGAAACTGCCCCAAACGCCTTTTCTCGCCTTGAAAAGCCCAAAGAGACACAGAAAACAGATACATTGTGAATCTACAGAACATAACCAAAACTCATTATATCGTGTTGAAACATCATGTTCCGACTCAATTCTAACAAGAATAAGCAATATTTTGTGGAAAAATTGCTTCAAATTGAAGAAAACAGGTAAATCAGCTTTCCCATACGTAAATCATGCTGAAACTGCCCCAAACGCCTTTTCTCGCCTTGAAAAGCCCAAAAAGACACAGAAAACAGATACATTGTGTATCTACAGAACATAACCAAAACTCATTATATCGTGTTGAAACATCATGTTCCGACTCAATTCTAACAAGAATAAGCAATATTTTGAAGAAAAAATTGCTTCTGAATGGACAAGAGAGGTAAATCAGCTTTCCCATGCGTAAATCATGCTGAAACTGCCCCAAACGCCTTTTCTCGCCTTGAAAAGCCCAAAAAGACACAGAAAACAGATACATTGTGAATCTACAGAACATAACCAAAACTCATTATATCGTGTTGAAACATCATGTTCCGACTCAATTCTAACAAGAATAAGCAATATTTTGAAGAAAAAATGCTTCTGAATAGACAAGAGAGGTAAATCAGCTTTCCCATGCGTAAATCATGCTGAAACTGCCCCAAACGCCTTTTCTCGCCTTGAAAAGCCCAAAAAGACACAGAAAACAGATACATTGTGAATCTACAGAACATAACCAAAACTCATTATATCGTGTTGAAACATCATGTTCCGACTCAATTCTAACAAGAATAAGCAATATTTTGTGGAAAAATTGCTTCAAATTGTAGAAAAGAAGTAAATCAGCTTTCCCATACGTTAATCATGCTGAAACTGCCCCAAACGCCTTTTCTCGCCTTGAAAAGCCCAAAAAGACACAGAAAACAGATACATTGTGAATCTACAGAACATAACCAAAACTCATTATATCGTGTTGAAACATCATGTTCCGACTCAATTCTAACAAGAATAAGCAATATTTTGAAGAAAAAATGCTTCTGAATGGCCAAGAGAGGTAAATCAGCTTTCCCATGCGTAAATCATGCTGAAACTGCCCCAAACGCCTTTTCTCGCCTTGAAAAGCCCAAAAAGACACAGAAAACAGATACATTGTGTATCTACAGAACATAACCAAAACTCATTATATCGTGTTGAAACATCATGTTCCGACTCAATTCTAACAAGAATAAGCAATATTTTGAAGAAAAAATGCTTCTGAATGGACAAGAGAGGTAAATCAGCTTTCCCATGCGTAAATCATGCTGAAACTGCCCCAAACGCCTTTTCTCGCCTTGAAAAGCCCGAAAAGACACAGCAAACAGATACATTGTGAATCTACAGAACATAACCAAAACTCATTATATCGTGTTGAAACATCATGTTCCGACTCAATTCTAACAAGAATAATCAATATTTTGAAGAAAAAATGCTTCTGAATGGACAAGTGAGGTAAATCAGCTTTCCCATGCGTAAATCATGCTGAAACTGCCCCAAACGCCTTTTCTCGCCTTGAAAAGCCCAAAAACACAGAGAAAACAGATACATTGTGAATCTACAGAACATAACCAAAACTCATTATATCGTGTTGAAACATCATGTTCCGACTCAATTCTAACAAGAATAAGCAATATTTTGAAGAAAAAATGCTTCTGAATGGACAAGAGAGGTAAATCAGCTTTCCCATGCGTAAATCATGCGGAAACTGCCCCAAACGCCTTTTCTCGCCTTGAAAAGCCCAAAAAGACACAGAAAACAGATACATTGTGAATCTACAGAAGATCAACAAAACTCATTATATCGTGTTGAAACATCATGTTCCGACTCAATTCTAACAAGAATAAGCAATATTTTGTGGAAAAATTGCTTCAAATTGTAGAAAAGAGGTAAATCAGCTTTCCCATACGTAAATCATGCTGAAACTGCCCCAAACGCCTTTTCTCACCTTGAAAAGCCCAAAAAGACACAGAAAACAGATACATTGTGAATCTACAGAACATAACCAAAACTCATTATATCGTGTTGAAACATCATGTTCCGACTCAATTCTAACAAGAATAAGCAATATTTTGAAGAAAAAAAATGCTTCTGAATGGCCAAGAGAGGTAAATCAGCTTTCCCATGCGTAAATCATGCTGAAACTGCCCCAAACGCCTTTTCTCGCCTTGAAAAGCCCAAAAAGACACAGAAAACAGATACATTGTGAATCTACAGAACATAACCAAAACTCATTATATCGTGTTGAAACATCATGTTCCGACTCAATTCTAACAAGAATAAGCAATATTTTGAAGAAAAAATGCTTCTGAATGGACAAGAGAGGTAAATCAGCTTTCCCATGCGTAAATCATGCTGAAACTGCCCCAAACGCCTTTTCTCGCCTTGAAAAGCCCAAAAAGACACAGAAAACAGATACATTGTGAATCTACAGAACATCACCAAAACTCATTATATCGTGTTGAAACATCATGTTCCGACTCAATTCTAACAAGAATAAGCAATATTTTGTGGAAAAATTGCTTCAAATTGTAGAAAAGAGGTAAATCAGCTTTCCCATGCGTAAATCATGCTGAAACTGCCCCAAACGCCTTTTCTCACCTTGAAAAGCCCAAAAAGACACAGAAAACAGATACATTGTGAATCTACAGAACATAACCAAAACTCATTATATCGTGTTGAAACATCATGTTCCGACTCAATTCTAACAAGAATAAGCAATATTTTGTGGAAAAATTGCTTCAAATTGAAGAAAACAGGTAAATCAGCTTTCCCATGCGTAAATCATGCTGAAACTGCCCCAAACGCCTTTTCTCGCCTTGAAAAGCCCAAAAAGACACAGAAAACAGATACATTGTGTATCTACAGAACATAACCAAAACTCATTATATCGTGTTGAAACATCATGTTCCGACTCAATTCTAACAAGAATAAGCAATATTTTGAAGAAAAAATGCTTCTGAATGGACAAGAGAGGTAAATCAGCTTTCCCATGCGTAAATCATGCTGAAACTGCCCCAAACGCCTTTTCTCGCCTTGAAAAGCCCAAAAAGACACAGAAAACAGATACATTGTGAATCTACAGAACATAACCAAAACTCATTATATCGTGTTGAAACATCATGTTCCGACTCAATTCTAACAAGAATAAGCAATATTTTGTGGAAAAATTGCTTCAAATTGAAGAAAACAGGTAAATCAGCTTTCCCATGCGTAAATCATGCTTAAACTGCCCCAAACGCCTTTTCTCGCCTTGAAAAGCCCAAAAAGACACAGAAAACAGATACATTGTGAATCTACAGAACATAACCAAAACTCATTATATCGTGTTGAAACATCATGTTCCGACTCAATTCTAACAAGAATAAGCAATATTTTGAAGAAAAAATGCTTCTGAATGGACAAGAGAGGTAAATCAGCTTTCCCATGCGTAAATCATGCTGAAACTGCCCCAAACGCCTTTTCTCGCCTTGAAAAGCCCAAAAAGACAGAGAAAACAGATACATTGTGAATCTACAGAACATAACCAAAACTCATTATATCGTGTTGAAACATCATGTTCCGACTCAATTCTAACAAGAATAAGCAATATTTTGAAGAAAAAATGCTTCTGAATGGACAAGAGAGGTAAATCAGCTTTCCCATGCGTAAATCATGCTGAAACTGCCCCAAACGCCTTTTCTCGCCTTGAAAAGCCCAAAAAGACAGAAAACAGATACATTGTGAATCTACAGAACATAACCAAAACTCATTATATCGTGTTGAAACATCATGTTCCGACTCAATTCTAACAAGAATAAGCAATATTTTGTGGAAAAATTGCTTCAAATTGAAGAAAACAGGTAAATCAGCTTTCCCATGCGTAAATCATGCTGAAACTGCCCCAAACGCCTTTTCTCGCCTTGAAAAGCCCAAAAAGACACAGAAAACAGATACATTGTGTATCTACAGAACATAACCAAAACTCATTATATCGTGTTGAAACATCATGTTCCGACTCAATTCTAACAAGAATAAGCAATATTTTGAAGAAAAAATGCTTCTGAATGGACGAGAGAGGTAAATCAGCTTTCCCATGCGTAAATCATGCTGAAACTGCCCCAAACGCCTTTTCTCGCCTTGAAAAGCCCAAA
>JAQQSB010000841.1:0-37816 GCA_029721515.1 Synanceia verrucosa
GAATAAACAAACATTTTTTAATAAATGATGAATTATGAAAATGTAGCCAGGAAAATTTGCTGCGTTTTCCAAGTTGAATGGAGTTTCTAGGCCCAACTACGAGGAAGCTGTGAGTGTTTGTTCAGTGAGGTTAAATGACTGAAAAGTCTGAAGTCCCATTCATTTCCTATGGGAAATTTTGAAATGGATTATGGTCCATAACTCGAAATTATAAGGAATATCAAAATTCTGAATACAAGCACACCATTCCGGCTCGAGCCGGGTCGTTTGGCGTGGGAACGGCGTTTCTCGACCAACGGTGCGGGAGGAGTAGCGTTCAAAGTTTTGAGTAGGGGTTTTAAATGTAATACTAGAAGAGCAATTGCTGAAGCAATTAGTGGTGTGAATGCCCGCAGCTGAAGCTACGCTGCTGAATGCTAATGCTGGGTTGAATGTATGAATGAGAATGAATTGCAGATTGAAATTTGAAAATGAAAGCTGAAGCCAAACTGCTGAATGCTGGGTTGAATTTTTGAATGAGAATGAATTGTATGAATAGAAATTTTGAAAATAAGCTGAAGTAAACTTTGCTGAATGCTGGGTTGAATTTTGAATGAAAGGAGCTAATTGTATGAATAGAAATTTTGAAAATAAAAGCAGAAATGAAACACAGAATGCTGGAGTTGAATGTAAGTAATATGAGAAGGTTAAATAGAATGAATGTTGAAAAATTATGAATGTATAATTAATGAATTTGAATTTAAAAAGCTGAATGGTGCAGAAGTATATACATGAGTGAAGTATATAATTAGCATTGACCAATCAAGCCTGTATCTGAACTCATGCTCCTGCAGCCCAAGTGCCACACAGAGCTGGGCCGTTTCCATGGAGGAGCGGCCCCTCATCTCTCCCTCTCCCACTGCCAGCTTCTGTCCCCATAGGCTGCCATTCATTTTGAACTAGGTCAGACCCCTGCCAAACTCCTCTAAATAACTCCCCAGCTTGTTGGGAGTACAGCTTTGGGGGTTTGGACCGTGGGCGGCAGGCGCTTACGGCGGATCGCAGTGGTGTCAATTTATGTAATCTAGCCCACTCAGAAGGCTGACAGCGGCAGGTTAAACACGAGAGGTTTCTCTGCTCCCTCACGCCTTTTCCTCCTGAAATTTAACATTTGGGCCCAATGGAGGGATTTTTGGAGGTGCTGCCCTATTTAAGGGTCTGGAGCCAAAGCTATAAACCTCACACAGACATGTGGAGGCACATCCCAATGCGACCGGAGACGAAATTTCCAGCGTTTTGATGTATAAATTTATCTCTTCAGTGGAAATGCATTAACCCCTGCGCAATCGCCGTTTCAAAATATTTTTTTCAGCTGATGCAGAAGCTGCTCTCCACTCTAGGTGTGTAGTTCTCCCACTCTAGTGCACCCAATGAGACACCCATTTTACAGCTCTGCTTTCCATGGTCTGAAATAAGGCAGAAATGCTGAATAAACTATACATTTTTTAATAGACAATGATTTATAGAAAAATGTAGCCAGGAAAAGTACTGCGTTTTCCAAGTTGAATGGAGTTTCTAGGTACACAGCCTATGAGGAGAGCTGTGAGTGTTTGTTCGGTGAGGAGTTAAATGACTGAAACTCACAGAGTCACAGCCCAGCCCATTCATTTCCTATGGGGAAATTTTGAAATGAATTATGGGCCACCAACTCTGGAAAATATAAGGAATGTCAAAATTCTGAATACAAGCACACCATTCCGGCCGAACCACGTCGTTTTAGGCTTGAGAGCGGCGTTTCTCACGGCCAGCGGTCTTGGGAAGGAGTAAGCGGATCAAAGTTTTTAGTAGGGGGTTTTAAATGTAATACTAGAAGAGCAATTGCTGGAGAGCAATTGCGGGTGTAGGCTGCCCACCGGCTAGAAGCTACGCTGCTGAATGCTAATGAATACTGTTGAATGTATGAATGAAGAATAGTGATGTACATAGATTGAAATTTTGAAAATGAAAGCTGAAGCCAAACTGCTGAATACTTAGGTTGAATGTATGAATGAGAATGGTGTATGGAATGAGAAATTTTGAAAATGAAAGCTGAAGCCAAACTACTAGAATACTGGGTTGAATGTTTGAATAGAATAGTGTAATTGAAACTTTGAAAATAAAAGCCTAAGCCATACTGCTAATACTGAGTTGAATGTAGTAGTATGAAGGTTAAGCAAGTGAATGTTGAAAGAATTATGAATGTATAATCCATGAATTTGAATTTAAAAAGCTGAATGGTGCAGAAATATACATGGTAGAAGTATATAGTTAGCATTGGCCAATCAGAAGCCTGTATCACAGACATGCTCACTGCAGCCCAAGTGCCACACTTTTACAGCTGGAGCCGTTTCCATGAGCAGTACCTCCCTTCTCACTCCCTCTCTCCCTGCACCAGCCTCTGTCTCCTTCTGCCCCCTTAGGCTGCCCATTCATTTGAACTGGAGTCTTACCTAACAGAAGCTCCTCTAAATATTAACTCCAAAACCGTGAGGAGTACAGCTTTGGGAGGTTTGGACCGTAGGCGACAAGGGCTCCAGAGACCCTGGTGGTCTAAATTTCATGTCTCTAGCCCACTCAGAAGGCTGACAGCGGCAGGTTCAAACACAAGAGGTTTTCTCTGGCTCCTCGCGCCTTTCCTCTGAAAATTAACATTTGCAGTCTATGGAGAGGATTTCTGGAGGTGCCGCCATAATTGGAGTCTGGAGCCAAAACTATAAACCTCACAGATATGAGAGACACATCGCTCTGACCAGGACAGAAGATTTCCAGCATTTTGATGCCATAAAGTGTGCCCGTGGGATGTCACACATTAGCCCTCACAATCGCCGATTTAAAATATATTTTCAGACTGATGCAGACACTGCTCTCCACTCTGGTGTGTGGTTCTCACACTCTAGTACACCATTGAACACCCATGTTAAACTCTTACTTTCCATGGTCTGACATAAGGCAAAATGCTGAATAATTTGTACACATTTTTTAGAAATGATAGATTATGAAAATGCTTAGCCAGGAAAATTTGCTACGTTTTCCAAGTTGAATGGAGTTTCTAGGCCCAACTATGAGGAGGCTGTAGTGTTTTGTTCCACTGAGGTTGAATCACTGAAAAAGTCTGAAGTCTAGAGCCAGCCCCGTTCATTTCCTATGGGAAATTTTGAAATGGATTATAGACCCATAACTTCGGAAATTACTAAGGAATATCAAAATTCTGAATACAAGCACACCATTCCCAGCCGAGCCGAAGTCGTTTTAGCGCCCAGGAGCAGGCGTTTCTCGATTGTGGTCTGCGGGGAGAGTAAGCGGTTCAAACTTTTTTAGTAGGGGGTTTTTAAATGTAATACTAGAAGAGCAATTGCTGGAAGCAATTGCGGGGAGTGTGAATACCACTTGGCTGAACTACGCTGCTGAATGCTGCTGGTGCTACTGGATGCTGGGTTGAATGTATGAATGAGAGAATGGTATAATAGATGAAATTTTGAAAATGAAAGCTGAAGCCAAACTGCTGAATGCTGGGAGTTGAATAGTAGTAGGTTAAGCAGACAGACGTTTAATTGTATGAATGCATAATCCATGAATTTGAGATTTAAAAACTGAATGAGTGAAAATGTTTGAATTTGAATGTATCAAAAAGTATGAATGTTAAGCAAGGGTGCCTGTTCCAAGAATCCATGAATGTCAGACACACCCGGAAAGACGCGCTTTTCGTGCGTGCCTGACTTGTTTCCTGTGAATGACTAGATCCAACATTCGGGACTTTATTTTGAAAGGACAGTCGTAGACACAGCTTCCTGTGAAAGCAGCTACCCCTCTGGAGTTGCTCGTTCTGCTGTACCCCTGCATGACTTGGAGGCCTATGATGGCACCTATTTAAAAAAGTGGACTTGCTTAGATGCTGGTCTGTGTGTGTGTGTGATTGATGATATCATCCACTGTCTCTATCATGAGCATTGGTCGATCAAGCCTGTATCACAGCCCCGGGCACTACATCACTTGAGTCAACATGAGAACTGGGCCGTTTTCAAGCAAAGCGGCCCCTCCCTTCTCACTCCCTCTCCCTCTACCAGCTTCTGTCCCCTTAGGCTGCCATTCATTTTGAACTGAGTCAGACCCTGCCGAGACTCCTCTAAATAACTCCACAAACGTGGGAGTGCAGCTTTGGGGAGTTTGGACCGTGGGCAGCAGGAGCTCGCGATGATGCATGTGTCGTAAATTTCATGTCTCTCCTAGCCCACTCAGAAGGCTGACAGCGGCAGTTTCTAACACTGGAAGTTTTCTGCTTCCCTCACGCCTTTCTCTGAAATTTAACATTGCAGTCTATGGAGGGATTTCTGGAGGTGCATATAAGTAAGGGTCTGGAGCCAAAGCCACTAAACCTCATGAGACAGAGAGATGCACATCGCTACGATCAGGAACAAAATTTCAACGTTTTGATGCTTATAAATTATGTCCATTCGGCGTTAATACTTAGCCCTCTCTGTCACCCGTTTTAGATATATTTGCCTCAGGCGATTTAAGAACCTGCTCTCCACTCTAGGTGTGTGGTTCTCCCACTGGTGTACGCATAATGAACACCCATGTTAAGGCTGATTTTTGAAAGTTTATGGTCTGAGATATGATGAATATGCTGACTAAAACCATACATTTTGAATGGACGATGATTTATGAATATGTAACCAGGGGAAATTCACTGCTGTTTTGAAGGGTTGAATGAAGTTTCTAAGTGAAACATCTGAAGGGAGTTATGAAGGTTTGTTAAGCTGAAGGAAAATGTTTGAAAAATGTCTGAATCTAGAAGCTCTCCCCATTCATTTCCAATGGGGAAAATTTGAAATGAATTATTATTAATAACTTCGGAAATTATAAGGAGTATCATGGTTGTGAATACATGTGCACTGTTTCCGATGAAAGCGTACGTTTGCTTGAGGCAGCGTTCACGTTTGAAGTTTCGGGGAGGAGTAGCGGTTGAAAACTGTGAGAAGGAGGTGAAAAAGTAATAGAAGAATAATGTAATAAGGTAGGAGAAGTGCGGGGTGTGAATACCCGCGGCATTCAGCTCGCAGCTAAGAGCTAATGCTGGGCTGAATGCATGATTGCGGGTAGTATTATGCGAATAGATATTTTGAAAACTACGCCTAAGCCCGAATGCACAATGCTGGGTCGAGATGTATGAATGAGAATGAATTGTATGAATTGAAATTTTGAAGAAATAAGCTGAAACCAAAACTGCTGAAATGCTGGGTTGAATGTTTGAATGAGAATGAATTGTATGAATAGAAACTTTGAAAATAAAAGTTCAAGCCAGGCTGCTGAGTAGCTGGGTTGAATGTAGTAGTATGAAGGTTAAGCCAGAATGAATGTTGAAAAAGTATGAATGTATAATTCCATGAATTTGAATTTAAAAAGCTGAATAGTGAAATATACATGAGATATAATTGCACTGACGTCAAGCCTGTATCACAGTGCATGCTCACTGCAGCCCAAATTGCCATGAACACACGAGCTGGGCCGTTTTCATGAGGCGACCCCTCATGTTCCACTCCTCTCCCTGTAGCTCAGAATTCATAGACTGCCATTCATTTCCAGGACAGGTCAGAGCCTGCGAACTCCTCTAATAACTCCACAACCGTGGGAGTAGCTTTGAGGTTTGGACCTAATTCTGACAGGAGCTCCCGGATCGCGGCGGTGTGCTCATGTCTCTAGCCACTCAGAGGCTGACAGCGACAGGTTAAACACCAGGGTTTCTCTGAGCCAGCCTTTTCCTCTGAAATTTAACTGACACAGTCTGTGGAGGGATTGCAGGTGCTGCCCTGAGCCAGTTCTCGGAACTGGCACTAGGCGTCTCACAGGCATGAGAGGCACATCGCTCACGATCAGCCCCAGGAAATTTCCAACGTTTGATGGATCAATTATTTTGGATGAGCCATGCATGCCCTTCCTCACCAATAGCCGTTTCAAAAATGTTGCTAGCCCCAGTCAGTGTATCCTCCCTCTAGGTGTAGTTCTCCTCTGATTTTGCCATGACCAGACACCCATGTTAGAAAGCTCTGCTTTCCCATGAGTCAAATAAGGCAAAATGCTGAGATAACTGCTTTTTAATAAATGACGAATTATGAAAATGTATGTGGAAGGCGTCTGTGTTTTTCAATTCAGATCAGATTTCTGGCCCAACTATGAGAAGCTCCCGATGTTTGTTCAGTGAGTTAATATTTGAAAAAGTCTGAAGCCCCATTCATTTCCTGGGAAATTTTGAAATGAATTATAGTCTGCTCAGAGTATAGGAATATCAAAGGTTTCTCTGCTACAAACACACACATTCCCGGCCGAGCTTATTTGATCGTTTAGCCTTGATGGAGCAGCGTTTCATTGTGATGCGGGAGGAAGTTTCAGCTCAAGAAGTTTACAGATTAGGGGGTTTTCCCAAATGGCCATGGGAGACACATTGCTGAGTAATTGCGGGGTGTAAAATCTTTGTATAGTGATTTCGCTGCTGAATGCTATTTCGCTGGGGTTGAATGTATGAATGAGAATGACGTATGCGAATAGGGAAATTTTGAAAATAAAAGCTAAATGAAACTGCTGAATGCTGGGTTGAATGTTTAGTGAAGAGAATGAATTGTATGAATAGAAATTTTGAAAATAAAAGCCCTAAGCCAAACTGCTGAATGCTGGGTTAGAATGTAGTAGTATGAAGGTTAAGCAGAATAGATGTTGACTTGAATGTATAATCCATACAATTTGAATTTAAAAAGCTGAATGGTGAAATATATACATGGTGAAGTATATAATTAGCGATGACCAATCAAGCCTGTATCACAGGCATGCTCACTGCAACCCAAGTGCCACACACACACCCAGCTAGGCGTTTCCGCAGGCGGCCCTCCTTCTCCTCCCTCTCCCTGCACCAGCCTCTGTCTCCTTCTGCCCTTAGGCTGCCATTCATTTGAACTGGTCAGACCCTGCCAAATGTCCTCTAAATAATTGAGGAACCGTGAAAGTACAGCTTTGGGGTTTGGACGTAGGCAGGAGCTCCGAGGATCATAGCGATTGGCAAATTTCATGTCTCTAGCCCACTCAGAGGCTGCCAGCGGCAGGTTAAACCACGAAGGTTTCTCTAGCTTCCTCCACGCCTTTTCCTCTGAAAATTAACATTGCAGTCTATGGAGATTTCTGGAGGTGCCGCCCTAATTAAGGGTCTGGAGCAAAACTATAAACCTCCACAGACATGAGACACCCCATCCTTCTGATCGGGACAAGACACCAGCGTTTTGATGAAAAATTGTGTCCGTGGGGTGTCGTAGCCCTCACAATCGCGATTTAAAAATAGTTTTTCAGGCAGCTTCCAGACACTGCTCTCCACTCTAGGTGTGTAGTTCTCCCACTCTAGTGCACCCAATAGACACCCATGTTAAAGGCTGATTTTGAAGATTTCATGGTCTGAGATATGCTGAAATTGTGAATGAACCATACATTTTTGAATAGATGATGAATTATGAATATGTAGCCAGAAATTCACTGCGTTTTGAAAGTTAAGTTTCTAAGTGCAAGTATGGAAAGGTTATATGAAAGGTTTGTTAAGCTGAAGGAAAATGTTTGAAAATGTCTGAATCTAAAAACTCCTCCCCCATTTTCATTTCCAATGGGAAAATTTTGGAGTGTTTGTTGTAGCTGGAAATTATGAAGGTTATAGTTATGAAAAGTAATAGCACACTGGTAAAGCTCCGATGAAGAAGGCTTACGATTTGAAGTTCGTTTGAAGTTTCTAGCTTGAAAACTGTGCAGGAGAAGAAGCGGCGAAAAGTGGGGGAAGAATAATAATAATAAAGGTAGGAGAACATAGGTGTGAATGCTTTGGGCATTCACACCAACTAAGAAACAATTGCTGAAGCAATTGCGGGTGTGAGCTCTCCCGCAGCTGAAGCTACGCTGTGGTGAATGCTGAATCTGGGTTGAATGTTTGAATGAGAATGAATTGTATGAATTGAAATTTTGAAAATAAAAGCTGAAGCCAAACTGCTAATGCTGGGTTGAGATCATGATAATTATGAAGGTAAGTAGAATGAATGTTAAGAGATGAGATATTTAATTCATATTAATTTCAATTTAAAGCTGAATGGTGAAAATGTTGAATTTAACACATTTGAAAATGTTTGAATTTAATTCTGCTTGCCTGTTTGACTTGGGCCCCAGGCCAGGGCCACCTATGAAAAAGTCTAGACACACCTGGTCAGTCTGTATATGAATGATTGATTATGGCGTCACTGTCTTATCTTGAGCATTGACCAATCAAGCCTGTATCACAGACATGCTCTGCAGCCCAAGTGCCACACACAGAGCTGGGCCGTTTCCATGGGTGGCCCCTGCCTTCTCCTCCCTGTCCTTGCACCAGCTGCATTACTAGACATGGGTGTTGAACTGGAGTCAGACCCTGCCCAAACTCCTCTAAATAACTCCACAGCATTAAGGAGTACAGGCTTTGAGGTTTGGACAGTGGGTGTAGGGAGCTCTCGAGGAGACTCTTGGCGGTCTAAATTTCATGTATATAGCCCACTCAGAAGGCTGACTGGCCCGGCTTGGAGGTTAAACACACGAGGGTTCTCTCTGCTTCCTCACGCCTTTCCTCTGAGAATTTAACATTGCAGTCTATGGAGAGGGATTTCTGGAGGTGCCGCCTTAATTAAGATTCTGGACCAAAACTATAAATCTCCACAGACACGAGAGAGACATCACTCGATCGGGACAAGATTTCCACGTTTTGATGTATAAATTATGTCGATTAGGCGTCATGCTTCCCCCCGCATGTGGCCGTTTCAAAATATTTTTTCAGCTGATGCAGTAGCTGCTCTCCACTCTAAGTGTATAGTTCTCCCACTCTGGTACACATAATAGACCACCAATGTTAAACTCTGCTTTCCATGTGTGGTCTGAAATAAGGCAAAATGCTGAATAAACTAGTACATTTTTAATAAATGATGAATTATGAAAAGTATGGCCCAGGAAAATTGCTGCGTTTTACAAGTTGAATGGAGTTTCTGGGGTGCAACTATGAGGAAGCTGTGAGTGTTTTGTTCGATGAGGTTAAATGACTGAGAAACTCTGAAGTCCTGAGCCAGCCCCATTCATTTCCTATGGGAAATTTTGGAAATGAATTATGGGCCATGTTTCAGGAAATTACTGGAGTATCAAAATTCTGAATACAAGCACACCATTCCCGGACCCGCAGTCTGTTTTAGCCTTGAGAGCAGCGTTTCGACCAATGGTCGCGGGAGGAGTAAGCGGTTCAAAGGATTTTGAGAGTAGGGGGGTTTTTAAATGTAATACTAGAAGAGAAATGCTGGAAGCCATTGCGGGAGGTGTGAAGAATGCCAGCTGAAGCTCGCTGCTGAATGCTGCTGATTGCTGCTGATTGCTGCTGAGCTGAAGCTAAACTGCTGAATGCTGGGTTTGAATGTTTGAATCAGAATAAATTACTATGAATAGAAATTTTGAAAATAAAAGCCTAAAAGCCAAACTGTTGAATGCTGGGTTGAATTTTGAATGAGAATGAATTGTCACAATTGAAATTTTGAAAATGAAAGCTGAAGCCAAACTGTTGCTGCAACTGGGTTGAATATTTGAATGAGAATGAATTGTATGAATAGAGACTTTGAAAATAAAAAGCCTAAGCAAACTGCTAAATGCTGGGTTGAATGCTTAGTAGTATATGAAGGTTAAGCCAGAATGAATGTTGAAAAATTATGAATATATAATCCATGAATTTGAATGTAAAAAGCTGAGCAATTGAAAATGTTTGAATTCGCGATGCATATTGAGGGAGATGCATGCATATACACTTGTAATTCTGCTGGCCACCCCTGAGTGACTTGGGCCCCCTTGAGCCAGGGCCACCCCTATAGAAGAAAGAATCAGGCACCCCTGGTCAACCTGTATATGAATGATGAGTTGCTGGCATCCACTGTCTTTATCAGGCATTGACCAATCAGAAGCCTGTATCACAGCCATATACTGCAGCCCAAGTGCCCACACAGAGCTGGGCCGTTTCCATGGAAACGGCCCCTCCTTCTCCCTCCTCTCCTGCACCAGCCTCTGTCCCCATAGACTGCCATTCATTTTGAACTCAGGTCAGACCCTGCAAACTCCTCTACAAACTAACTCCACAACCGTAAGGAGTACAGCTTTGGGGTTTTGGACCAGTGAGCGACAGGAGCTCTGGCGACGATCATGGCGATGTAAATTTATGTCTCTAGTCCACTCAGAAGGCTGACAGCGGCAGGTTGCGTTCAACACGAGAGTTTTTCTGCTCTCTCAGCCCTTTTCCTCTGAAATTTAACATTGCGGTCTATGGAGAGGATTCTTGGAGGTGCGCATATAATTCAGGTCTAGACCAAACTATAAATCCTACAGGCATGAGGCACATCAATACGACCAGGTGACCAGAGTACAACGTTTTGATGTATAAATTATGTCGGTGGGGCGTTCGTAGCCCTCAGCGGTCGTGTTTCAAAAATATTTTCAGCTGATGCAGAAGCTGCTCTCACTCTAGGTGTGTAGTTCTCCGACTCTAGTTACATAATAGAACACCCATGTTAAACTCTGCTTTCCCATGGTCTGACATAAGACGAAGCTACTGAATAAACTACTTCACATTTTTAATAAATGATGAATGATGAAAATGTAATAGGAAGAAGTGCTGCGATTTACAAATTGGATGGTGTCTAGATGCAACTACGAGGAGAAGCTGTGAGTGTTTGTTCCACTGAGGTTAAATGACTGAGAAACTCTGAAGTCCTGAGCCAGCCCCATTCATTTCCTATGAGAAATTTTGAGATGGATTATGGTCCATAACTTCGGAAAGTATAAGGAATATCAAAATTCTGAATACAAGCACACCATTCCCGGCCCGAGCCAGTCGTTTTAGCCTTGGGGGCAGCGTTTCGACCAGTGATGCGGGAGGAGAATGCGGTTCAAAGTTTTTAGTAAGGGGGTTTTAAATGTAATACTAGAAGAGCAATTGCTGGAAACAAGTGCGGGATTATGAATGCCACGCAGCTGAAGCTAAGCTGCTGAATGCTAATGCTGGAGTTGAATGTATGAATGAGAATGAATTATGCGAATAGAAATTTTGAAAATGAAAGCTGAAGCCAAACTGCTGAATGCTGGGTTGAATGTAGTTGAATGAAGAATGGTGTATGCCAGATGTAAAAAAATTGAATGTATAAAAGCCTAGATTTACTGCTGAGCAGCTGAATGGTGAAAATGTTTGAGTAGTATTGAAGGATTTAATGCAGAATGAATGCCTGTCCCAGAAAAATTATGCAATCGACTATACCGGTGCGTGCCTGAATTTGAATACTTAAAAAGCTCAAGCAGAGTCGGGAAAAATATTTTGAATTTACAGTGTAGACACTACTTCCTGTGAGGAAAGAGTTACCCCTCTGCAGTATCATATAACTCTGCTGGCCACCCCTGCATGACTTGTTCCCCCTTCAGACCAGGCCACCCCTATGAAAAAGTCTGGGCACGCCCCTGGTCAGTCTGTGTATATGAATGATTGATTATGGCATCCACTCTCTTTATCGCGAGCATTGACCAATCAGAAGCCTGTATAAGGCACAGGCATGCTCACTGCAACCCAAGTGCCACACACAGAGCTGGGCCGTTTCCATGGAGGCGACCCCTCCTTCTCACTCTCTCCCTCTCCCTGCGCCAACTGCAATCCCATAGACTGCCCATTCATTTGAACTGGGTCAGACCCTGCCCAAGCTCCTCTAAATAACTCCACAACCGTGGGTAGATTACGAGCTTTGTGAGTTTGGACCGTGGGCGACAGGAGCTACAGCCGCGATCGCAGCGATCTAAATTTCATGTCTCCCTAGCCCACTCAGAAGGCTGACAGCGGCCAGGTTAAACACGAGAGGTTTCTCTAGCTTACTCACGCCTTTTCCTCTGAAATTTAACATTTTGAGTCTATGGAGGATTTTCTGGAGGTGCCGCCATAATGTGAGGATCTGGAGCCAAAACTATAAACCTGCAGAGGCACGTGCTGGGCACATCCAGTTCGACCCGGAATGAAATTTCCAACGTTTTGATGTATAAATTATGTCCGATTAGGCGTGAGTAGCCCTGGCAATGCATACGTTTTCCAAATATTTTTTCAGCTGCTTCAGAAGCTGCTGCTCTCCACTCTAGGTGTGTAGTTTCTCCCACTCTGGTACACTTAATGAACACCCATATTAAAAGGCTGGATTTTGAAAATTCCATGGTCTGAGATATGCTGAAAGTGACGAGATAAACAGTACATTTTTTTAATAATTGATGAATTATGAAAATGTAGCCAGGGAAATTTCATACGTTTTCCAAGTTGAATGGAAGTTTCTAGGCCCAACTACGGAGGAGTGAGTGTTTGGGCAGTTGAGGTTAATTTTGACTGAAAAAGCTCTGAAGCCCATTCATTTCCTATGGGAAAAATTTAAAAATGGATTATGGTCCATAAACCTGGAAGTGTGGGAATATCTGATTGCGAAAAGTACAAGCACCACCATTCCGATGAAGCACTGCCGTTTTGAAGATCGTTTGCAGTTTCTAGCTTGAAAACTGCAGGCGAAGAAGCGAGCCAAAGCAGTGCCCGAAGAGGAGTAGAATAAGGTGGAGATAGTTTTTGAGTAGGGGGTTTAATGCAATCACTAGCTAAGAAGCAATTGCTGGAAGCAATTGCGAGTGTGAATGCCCGCAGCTGAAGCTTCGCTGCTGAATGCTAATGCTGGATAAGCTGAAGCCAATGTGCTGAATGCTGGGATGAATGTTGAATGAGTATGAATAGAAATTTTGAAAATAAAAGCTGAAGCCAAACTGCTGAATGCTGGAGTTGAATGTTTCAGTGAGAATGAATTGTATGAATAGAAATTTTGAAAATAGCCTGAAGCCAAACTGCTGAATGCTGGGTTGAATGTTTGAGTGGCGAATGATTTGTATGAATAAATTTTGAAAATAAAAGCTGAAGCCAAACAGCTGGACACTGGAGTTGAATGTGAATAAGTATGAAGGATAAGACAGAATGAATGTTGAAAAATTGTGAATGCTTGCATAATCCATGAATTTGAATTTAAAGCTGAATGGTGAAAATGTTTGAATTTAACAATGCTATGTTGAGAGGTGCATGCATATCATATGACTCTGCTAGCCACCCCTGACTGACTTGGGCCCAATCAAGCCAGGGCCATCACTATGAAAAACTCTAGCCACACCCTGGTCAGTCTGTATGAATGATTGATTATGGCATCCACTCTCTTTATCTTGAGCATTGACCATTCAGAAGCCTGTATCACAGACATGCTCACCGCAGCCAAAGTGCACACTCAGAGCTCCACGTCTCCCTGGGCGGCCCCTCCTGTACTCCTCTCCTGCCCAGCTTATGTCCCCATAGACTGCCATTCATTTGGTTTGAGTCAGACCCTGCAAACTCCTCTAAATAACTCCAAAACCGTGAGAATTACAGCTTTGGGGTTTGAGACTAGGTGGGCGACAGTGAATCAGGACCGCGTCTTGGCGGTCACAAATTTCATGTCTCTAGCCCTCTCAGAAGGCTGACAGCAGACAGGGTTCTTCTCAAGAGAGTTTTCTGCTTCCTCCGCCTTTTCCTCTGAAATTACAACATTGCAGTCTATGGAGGGATTTCTGGAGGGGTTGTGCAGCCATAGTGGGTCTGGAGCCAAAGCTATAAACCTCACAGACACGAGAGACACATCTGCCTACGATCCCAGGACAAGAATTTCCAGCGTTTTTGATGTATAAATTATGTCCAAGTGGAGACCTGTTCTGCCCTTCACAATCAACGATTTAAATATATTTTTTCAGGCAGCTTTAGACTGCTGTCTCACTCTAGGTGTGTAGTTCTCCCACTCTAGGTGTGCAGCCAAGACACCCATGTTAAAGGCTGATTTTTGAAGATTTCATGGTCTGAGATATGATGCAAATTGACTGAATAGACATTTTTGTTTTTGAATGAGCGATG
Source organism: Synanceia verrucosa (assembly GCA_029721515.1). Classification (NCBI taxonomy): domain Eukaryota; kingdom Metazoa; phylum Chordata; class Actinopteri; order Perciformes; family Synanceiidae; genus Synanceia; species Synanceia verrucosa. The sequence goes on from JAQQSB010000841.1 coordinate 14,027, forward strand.
ATTTATGAAGATATGTAGCCAGGAAAATTCACTGCGTTTTGAAAGTTGAATGGGTTTCTAGAATGCTAAGTACAGGATGCTGAAAGTGTTTGTTCAGCTGAAGGAAAATGGTGGAAAATGTCTAGATCAGGCTCTACATTCATTTTCCAATGGGAAAAATTGGAAATGAATTATAGGCCTTAATAACTCGGAAATTATGAAGGAATATCATGGTTATGAGTAATAGCACACCATTCGACCGAGTAGTCGTTTTTGGAGAGGCACGAGTTTCTGGCTTGACCAGCGGTGTGGGAGAAGAAGCGCGTGAAAAGTGGGAAGAATAGGGGTGGACATGTAATTCTAGAAGAAATTTTAATATGTGCCTGCAGCTCATGGCGCGGGCCGCAGCGGCGCCCGGGCCATGTAGGCCCAGCCCTGCTGCATACTGACCCTCTCCTGCACGAAGCACGCGCCGTGCGTGCCTGTCAAGTTAGTGTTGAAAACAAACCGCCCGAAGCCACGCACTACGTGCGTGCCTGTCAAGTTGGTGTTGCAAGTAAACACACCTTGTTTCTGTGAAAGCTTAAATCAGAGTTTGAGGCTTTACTTTGAAAGGATAATCATCTCCACAGCTTCTGAGGAAAAATTACATTCTCAGAATTGAACTTTCATTTTAACAGACTTATTTTTAGAGAAGCAGCCATTTATTCCTGTCTGTGTGATCAATGATGTCTTCCTCTCTGTCAACAGAATGACCCTGTGCTCATATCTGTTAGAGTATAATGGTTAAATACCACACACACACAGCTAGCTAGTGAAACACTATGCCTCTGATTATGAGCTGACCTGTCGATTCACCTCTAGTTTAAGTACTTTATGTACAGGCTTGAGTCACACTAAACCCATAATGCTGGTGATGGAGAGGTTCATTCATATCACCCAATGGAAGCTGGCCACACACATGACTGGCACCATAGGGGCACCATAGTCAGTAGCCCTGGATGTCCACCATTACCGTGCCATTCATTTTCTATTGAGTCAGGACCTTGCCAAACTCCTCTAAATAACTCCACAACCGTAGGGCGTTTAGCTTTAGGGTTTAGACCGTAGGCAGCAGGAGCTCGCGGCGATCGCTATGGCGATACCAATTTCATGTCTCTGGCCTCTCAGAAGCCAGTCAGTGTGGGATTTAGTACAAGAGGTTTCTCTACTTTCTCCACGCCTTTTCCTCTGAAAATTAACATTGCAGGCTGTGGAGGGATTGCCAGAGGTGCTGCCTAATTAAGGATCTGGAGCCAAAAGTATAAGCCTCACGAACCTGATAGACACACATTGCTACGACCGGACCCAGAAATTTCCAACGTTTTGAGCTGTAAAAATTGTAATCGGTGGAGTGAGCACGTAGCCCTCACAATACTTTGATTTAAAATATGTTTTTCAGACGATTCCTGAAACTGCTCTCCACTCTGGGTGTGTAGTTCTCCCACTCCTAGTGCGCCAATAAGACACCCATGTTGAGGCTGATTTTGAAGATTCATGGTCTGAGATATGCTTAAGTACTGAAGAAAACCGTACATTTTTCTTTGATAGATTGAATTATGAATATGTTGCCAGGGAAATTTCCTGCGTTTTGAAGAAGTTGAATGAGTTTTTCTAAGTTCAAGCCTTAGAGGAGCTGTTGTTTATTAGATGAAAGAAAAAAATTTAAATCAGACCATACCCAAAACAATTCTGTACAGGACACCCCATTGGGGTGGTTTTGGGGTCTAGCGTCGCCATGTGCGCGGCTGGCGGAGAAAAAAATGTATATTCTAATGTGATCAGACGCGTTTGATATCTCTATGCCTGGGTACACCTTGGTGACCGCGTGGTGCCGAAGAATGAGTCTATAATAATAATAGTAAAATAGCCTGATCTATGGACACACCGTAGCGTTGCTGACAAAACACAGTGTTTTTTATGAGTGTGGATGGATTTTTTGGGTATTTTTGGTATTTTTATCATTTTACATCATATATGTGTGTTTGGACTCTACAAGCATGAAGCGGACAGCTACCTTGCTAATCTCACAACTCTCAGGGACCTCCCCCAAGGAGCCAGTAATGAATGCCTTCATGCGTGACAGACCTATGTAAGAGTAGGAGAACATAGGTGCTGAATGCTTTGGGCATTCACACCAATAAGAAGTAGTGCTGAAACATTAGAGTCTCAATCTTACGCAGCTAAACTATTGCCATAAAAATACTCTCAATCTGGGTTGACAGTGACAGAAATGATCTTTGAATTATTTTGGCCAGCTGAGAATGAGGCTTCTTTGCACTGAATGCTGGGTTGAATATTTGAAGGAAGAGGTAAATTGTATGAATTAAAACTTTGACAATAAAAGCTGAAGCCAAACTGCTGAGCAGCTGGAGTTGAATGTTTGAAGGAGGAATGAATTGTATGAATAGAAATTTTAGAAAATGAAAGCCTAAAAGCTAGGCACTGCTAGATATAGTTAGATATATAGTAGTATGAAGGTTAAGCAGAACAAATGTTGAAAAAGTATGAATGTATAATCAGTGGAATGTAAAAAGCTGAATGGTGAAAATGTTTGAATTTAGATGCTATGTTGAGGAGGTGCTCATATCATATAACTCTTGCTGTTGCCCCTAGCTGACTTAGGCCCCCCCTTCGGGCCAAGGACCCCCCTATGAAAAAGTCTTGGCGCACCCCTGATCAAGTCTGTGAATGATTGATTATGGCAATCCACATGTCTTTATCATGAGCATTGACCAAGTCAAGCCTATCACCAGACACTCAGGCTCTATTAAATGCCTTCATGGAAGCTGGGCGTTTCGCTGGTGACCTCCTTCTCCTTCCATCAGCTTCTGCCAAGCTCATTACATGACTGCCATTCATTTTGAGCTGAGTCAGACCCTGCCGAACTCCTCCCAGATAACTCCACAACCATGAAATCACAACTTTAGAGGTTTGGACCGTGAGGCGGCAGGCTTCGCCATGATCATATGAGATCTGAAGTTTATATCTCAGCCTTATGAGAAAGCTGACAGGCAGGTTAAACACAAGAGGTTTCTCTACCTTCTCCGCCTTTTACTCTGATATTTAACATTGCAGTCTATGGAGAGAGTTTCTGGAGGTGCGCCCCCTAATTAAAGGTCTGGAGCCAAAACTATAAATCTCACAGACACGACAGACATCACATTCAATCTGATCAGGATTGAAATTTCCAGCGTTTTAGTGGATGAAATTGGCACCGGTGGGTGATCGTGACCTTCTCCGCAATGGCAGTTTCAAAATATTTTTCAGCTGATGCAGTGGCTGCTCTCCACTCTAGGTGTGTAGTTCTCTCCCACTCCCTAATACCATAATGAACACCCATGGTAAACTCTGCTTTCCAAATTCTGACATAAAGGCAAAATGCTGAATAAACTATACTGTTTTTAATAAATGATGAATTATGAAAATGGTGTGGACAATTGCTGCATTTTCCAAGTTGAATGGAGTTTCCTACGGTGCAACTATGAGGAACAGCCGAGTGTTTGTTCAGTGAGAGGTTAAATGACTGAAAAAGTCTAGAAGCCCCATTCAGAACTTCCTATAGGAGACTACAGAGAAGTGGATTATGGTCCCTAACTCTCCCAAGTATGTGAGAATATGTCAATTCTGATACAAGCACACCATTCCCAGCCGATGCAGTCACGTTTCATGTTTGAGAACAGGCGTTTCTCATTGCCAGTGCGGGAGGAGTAGCGATTCCAGACTGGTTTTGAGTAGGGGTTTTCAATGTCATACTTCTAGAGCAATTGCTGAAGCAATTGCAGAGTCATCAATCACCCATTAGCTGACTCCACTCGCTGCGTGCTATTACTGCTGAGTTGAATGTATGAATGAGAATGAGGTGTATAGTAGAAACTTTGAAAATGAAAGCTATTAAACTATAGATACTCAAAGTTTCAGATGAATGTTTTGACTAAAATGAGTGTACATAGATTGAAACTTTGAGAAAATAAAAGCCTGAGCTAGCTACTCAAACCTTCTGAGTTTAGAATATTTGAAGGAGAATGAATTGTATGAATAGAAATTTTGAAAATGAAAGCCCTAAGCAAACTGCTGAATGCTGGGTTGAATGTAGTAGTGTGAAGGTTAAGCAGAATGAATGTTGAAAAGTATGAATGTATAATCCATGAATTGTGGTTAATCACATGATGTTGAATTTATCAAGCAGATGGTGAAACTCCTATATACATGGTGAAGTATATAGTGGTGACCAATCAGAAGCCTGTATCACAGACATGCTCATCTGCAGCCCAAGTGCCACACACAGAGCTGCCTGGCGGGCGTTTTTCCATGGAGGCGGCCCCTCCCTTCTCCCACTCCCTCTCACTGCACAAACATCTGTCCACATAGACTGCCATTCATTTGAACTGAGTCAGACCCTGCCGAACTCCTCTGAATCTTTCCAAAACCGTAGGAGTACAGCTTTGGAGTTTGGACCGTGAGCGAAAGGAGCTTCGCGAGGACTCATAGCGGTGTAAATTTTATGTCTCCTCGTTCCCACTCCAGAGGCCCCAGCAGCGGCAGGTTAAACACGAGAGGTTTCTCTGCTTCCTCACGCCTTTTCCTCTGAGATTTAACATTGCAGTCTATGGAGAGAGATTCTTGGAGAGTGCCGCCTTAATTAAGGGTCTGGAGCCAAAATTATAAATCTCAGAGACATGTGAGACACATCACCCTAGTGACCGGGGCCCAATTTCCAGCGTTTTTGATGTATAAATTGTGCCCCAGGTCAGAGTCGTAAGCCTATACATGTCGCCCCGTTCAAAATATTGTTTCAGCTGATGCAGTAGTACAAGCTTGCTCCACTCTGGGTGTACTGGTTTCTCCACTCTAATAGTGCCATAATAGACACCAATTAAGCTAAACTCTGCTTTCCATCATGGTCTGACATAAGGTGAAATGCTGAATAAAGCTCCATTTTTAATAAATGATGAATTGTGGAAAATGTAGCCAGGGAAAATTTGCTGCGTTTTCCAAGTTGAATTGAGTTTCTAGGCCCAGCTACGGGGGAAACTGTGAGTGTTTGTTCAAGTGAGGTTAAATGACTGAAAAAAGTCCCCAAGCCCCATTCATTTCCTATGGAGAAGTTTTAGAAATGGATTATGGTCCATAACTCGAAATTATAAGGAATATCAAAATTCTGAATACAAGCACTTTTCCCGGCCGAGCCCGTCAGTTTGTGCCCAGGAGCAGCGTTTCTACGACCAGCTTGATGCCCGGGAGGAAGTAGCCAGTTCAAAGTTTCAGAGTAGGGGGGTTTTAAATGTAATACTAGAAGAGCAATTGAAGCAATTATGGGTGTCAAATGCCGCCCAGCTGAAGCTACGCTGCTGATGCTAATGGGTTGAATGTTTGAATGAGAATCCTTATGTAGATTAAATTTTGAAAATAAAAGCTGAAGCCAAACTGCTGAATGCTGAATGCTGCTGAGTTGAATGCTAAACTGCTGAATGCTGAGGTTGAATGTTTGAATGAGTATGGAATTGAAATGTTTGAAAATGAAAGCTGAAGCCAAACTGCTGAATACTAGGTTGAATGTTTGAATGAGAGGTAGATTGTATGAATTGAAATTTTGAAAATAAGAGCCTTTAAGCCAAACTGCTGAATGCTGGGGTTGAATGTAGTAGTATGAAGGTTAAGTAGAATGAATGTTAGAAAATTTACTTGATTTAACATAATTCACTTGAATGCTTGAATTTAAAGTTGAGATATTGAAAATATATGAATTTATAATTAGTTTGAAGAGCATTTGAAAAGTTGAATGAACCCAGACTATGTAATATTTTGGTTTTTAATAATATTTCTATTTGAAGTAGGCAGTACTTGACCAAAACCCCTATGTGTGTGTTCCTGCTTTGACCTCAAAAGGCCTCATCATGTCACCATAGGTTAACAGAATTTCTGCTGCCTGTAGATGCAACACAGACCTTACCTTACCTCTCATTTGTCCTCCTCTTCTGTCTTCATTAGTGCTTCTTCTGTACTGATTCACTGTCATGCAGCAACTTTACTGTGGCTACTCTCTTAACATATTTACAGCAGCCTCATCAGCTAATCTACAGAAAAGAAATCTCAGCGCTAAAAATCATGAACCTTTAACTCCATTTACAAACTAATACACATGAATATAAATATCAAGGTGAGCTGCAGCAATTAAAGTATTTATTATCAAACAAATTGTACTATAAGCAGTTCCTTCCAGAATGAATCAGACAGGCAATGTTGCTCTTGTTTCTGTGCCTTTATCGTAATCATTTAATTGAAGGGAACAGAGTGAAACTTAAAATCTTTATTGTCGAGCATCGTAAGCCTTAGACCCTCAAAAGCATGTCCAGAAAAACCATAGAAACCTCCTTGAGGAAAAAGGGAGAGGCAACCTTTAGATAGACCAAGGTCTAAGAGGGATCCCCTACTGGGACGGCTGGGCATGCAGTCTTTGTAAGGATATCAGGAGAGAAGATCCTGTCTCCACCACAGGAAGAATTGCCATTTCATTCCAGTGAATCCCAACAGGAGCAGAGCTTGGGAAAAACAGCTGGGTTGCTGATTTGAACTCTCTGTGGTGCTGAGGACTCTCTAAATGCCAGGCTTTCCTGCAAACAAGATGACAGGTGTCCTTAACAAAGCAGAAACAACACTGGATAATATACAGCAATCACTCACTCTTTTATAACATGTTAGTGTTTTATTTCCATCCCTTATTCTTTGCTCAGGTTCCTGATACTTGTAAACAGTAAATATTATACACTGTGTCTGCCCTGTAATCATCTGAAGTCAGACTGCTTTTAGTTAGGTTGAGTCCAGCTGAAGAGAATCACTGACTAGCTGCTATCAAATGCTCCAGTCTGTGGTCCACGTGGTTCTGATCCCACATGGTTCCAGGTCCTGTAGTCCTGTGGTCCTCGTGGTTTCTGAGTCCCACATGGTTTTCTGGATTCTGTGATGAGGGACAGGAGACAGGATTGTAACTGTAGTGATGCAGATGGACATCCTTCCTAGTAGTTTGCTGTGTGAACATGTTTTCTGTTTATTATTGACAGTTTAAGAGAGTCATGCTGAACCACTAAAATGTGGTCTGACAGAAAAAAACACAGTCCCTGCACAGGTCCGGGTCCAGAGATTTGTTTCAGTGGAGCGTGTAGAGGTCCCAGTGCTGCTGGAGTCCCCCTTTCCTTCTCGATTGACATGGATGGGAAGGCACTGAAATACAAACACTGAAACAAAGGTTCTGACATTGTCCTTCCTGACAGTCCCAGTACAAGTGCACATGTGTGTTATTATTTCAGCTATGCACAAAGTATAGATTGTAAAGTTCACTTACAGAATGACTGGGTCCAGCTCCAGGTCCACCCATTTATCTGGTTGTCCTGTTGTCCAGGCTCCCTCTGTCAGCATGGCCTGGCTTCAGTCACATGGATGTGCCTTCACCTTTCAGTAGGAACTCTAACAGAGGCAGAGGAAGGCAGAATGACCTTGAACTGGTCAGAATGGAGTGTATCACTGGAAGTCACTTGCAGCATTGAAACCATTAAACAGTAGATACCAGGCACAGGAGCAGGCGTTTTGAAGCAGAGACTCCTCGATTGTAGAAGAAGTCTCCCACGTGGCCCAGGCACATGAGATCTTTGGAGTCCAGCAGTGAGGGAGCTGTGCTGCTGGACCTGTTGGCCTGCTAAGGTGTTTGCTCACATAGAGAAAAGAAAGCAGTTAGACAAACACATGAGCTGCGTGATCCAAGCATGTTTACACCTCCTCCAATGAACAGAGAAATAAGCAGTACATTGCTTCATGTTACTTGCCACTTGTGTGCCTGGGCCCAGCTCAACTAAGAGTAATTTAATTTGTTGTGAATTTAATATAAACACTGTACTCTGGAAAAATATAACTTACTCTGTACAAAACAATGCTCTGTAAATATAAATGCTCTGTAAATATAATGCTCATATAAATATAGTATCTTATAATATAATGTTCTGTAAATATATTATTCTGTACATATAATGTTATAGACATATTATGCTATGTACATATAATGTTCTGTAAATATAATTATCTGTACATATAATGCTCTTGTAAAATTCTTAGTTCCTCTGAAAGTATTTGCCACTCCAATAAAATGGAAAGTAAAAATCTCCCATTTTCATCCCTGTCTATGGCAGACGGACATCAGATTTTTGTCGGAGGGATGGTCCCTCCATCCCTGCCAGCCTCTGAGAGGCTGAGGCAGCCAGGACCAGATGTTGCCAGCCTGGCTGCAAGGGCTGATCTCCCATTATATATGTTGGCCTTTAAAAGTGTTTGTTGACACAAAGTAGAGAATCTGTTAGAAAAACACATGGACAGTGATCAGCCTGTTTACGTTTTCAATGACCAGAGGAAATAAACACTACATTACTTCATGTCACTTGTCACTTGTGTACCTAGGCTAACTCAACTGGTTGACATTTTATAATTAGAGCAACTAAATTTGTTGTGAATTTAAAATAAATATAATTCTCTGTAAGAAAACAATGCTCACAAATATAATACTCTGTAAAAACTAATACTCTGGAAATATAATGCTCTGTACAAAACAATGCTCTGGAAATATAATGCTCTACAGAAACAATGCTCTCTCTCAAAGTATTTGCCACTGAATAAAATGGAAGATAAAAATCTCCATTTTCATCATATCTGTAACTGACGGACCTCTGTTTACAATGTCGGAGGATCGTCCCTCCATCCCACCCTCCTTCAAGAATGACCCCCCCATCATTGTTGCAAAGTTGGGGACTTCTGAATTTTACAACAGTTATGGTTTGCTGACAAGACTTAAAAGTTCACTACACAGTGAACAGGATTGCAGTAAGCTGTAGTAAGTTTTTAGCACACCTGAATACAAACAACAACTGTGGCCTTGAGATGAAAACAGGGTCCAATAGTGTATTTTTCTCTGTGGTAGATGAACTGATGACTTGGCCGTAACCTTTGAACTCAAGCAAGTGCACAAGTATTGGCTTGTTTGTTTCCAGACAACAGATCTTCATTAAAATCAAACTGATAAGATTGGATGTGAATCAAGTATTTCCAAGCGCATCTAACAGCTTTTCCAGATTGGACAAGAAAGGGCTAGACACTGTGGCTCGGAGGTCATAAAGCTGCTGCAATAGCTACCTTTGAATGGTGCTTCCAAGTTTTAACAACAGTAAACTCCAATATGTCATTAAGCGTTCTGGAATTGTAGCAGCTTCTCTGCTTCTTTGATGTGGTTTTTCACGCCAGATACTTGAATTCCACCACCGCTTTTTTGTTGGCCATATTAGGGTTTGTTAGTATAGGACACGTTTCTGTTTCAGATGAAACAAGTTGTAACAAATCTAACTGAAGACTTTCAGATACAAAGATCCCACAAGGTGAGTTTCAGTTGAACACAAGATGTCTGCCAGAGAGAAGCTCATGGTGACTTTCCCAAGGTCAGAGACATGAGCTGGTAGTCCCTTCTGTGTTATGATGGACAGCAGTCAGAGTATCTACAGATCTGTCAAATGCTTCTAATGGGAGATGAAAAAGAGGCATAACATCCTGCAATGAAACTTCTGCCATACTAGCAAGAGCCACTTTTGATCTCTGGGTTAAGCATGTATCTTTTATCATCAAAATCCAGAATATGTAGACCCACTGAGAGATTGCTCTGCTAGAGGCTGACATAAGCCATGCCATGCTCAAAGATGCCTGTGGGCTGATACAACAGCAGAAGAAGCTGTCATGCAGCGAACTTTATGGATCTGTACTGGCAGATACCAGTTTTAATGGAAGGCTTGTCTGCCCGAACCACTCACTTTCTGCTTCAGATTCTCTTCCCTCTCTCTTTGTGTTGACAGCTTGTGGCAAACACCAGTATTACTTCCACTGATAGGGTTGCAAACCAAGTTTACACACATGGCAGATACCTACATCAGTCACGATCTGTGAAATCAGAACAAATGTTCCATTGCAAGGCCAGCCTGAATTTATCAATGTTATACGGATTTATCATCACCCCCGAGCACAAATTACAACATTTATGTAGTCAATTGGTTCTTTTTTAGTGCCTTGATGAGGTCTGGCCTTTCTTTCCATTCTGCCAGTTCTGGGGTCTTTCTGATAGATCGTCTGCATTTATTTCCGTATCAGGTCAGAATGAAACTCAGATAACACAGCAGAGTTAATAGCTCATCAACTTGTTTTGTTGGTAGGATATATATACAGAACATCTTTAGGACAGTGAGGCTGGTCTGCTGATTGTCTGATAAAGCAGAGCTTTATCTTCCTCCAACAAATCATCTGTCTTTCCCCTTTTGGCTTTGGATTCTGAACAACATCTCAGCAAAATTTTATCATCTTTTGGGCTTACATGATTTCAGTCCAGTGTGATCAATCTTAAAATATTGACACAGGGAGTCAAGCTGAGGCGGATCAAAGACACACAGAGAGGTTTAGCCTGTCTGACTGGAGGTAACTGATAGAAATCTCCAACAGCAAGAACCCAGACATGCCACCAAAAAGGTTTTACACTTCCTTTGATCTGCTTCAATCTGTGATCTGACATAGGCAAACAGAGCCTTGAAACCATAGAAATTTCATCAATGATGAGGATTTCAGCGTTTGAAAGCTCAGCTCTCACTACGATCTGATTTATTGCCAAGACCCTGAAAAGGAGGCTTTAGAGCTGTGGCAGTTTAAGCAGAGAATGTCAAGTAGTTCCATTTGTGTTGAGCAGCACCAGTTCAGTGAATGCAGTCAACAAGACAGTAGAGGATTTAGATATGTCTGCTTCCTCTGCATGACATGATGAGTCTGCTCAGTATCTTGGTTGCCTCTGCATGGATACATTTGATCAGGTGGCGATTTTCCTGTTCCTGCACCACCATTGGCATAATAGAAGAAGAGCAGATCAGGTTTAAAGCCACAGACCACGCTTCAAGCACCGGTCTCTCACAGTGTAAAACATGGATGCTTGCTACAGATTAAGTTCTGATACATTTGCGTTCGTTTGTAGGATCAATCTCAGGGACTTCTCTAGTTTGCTGCACAGCCTGGTCTGGAGTCTGAACCAAGGTTTAAATCAGGTACATTCTCCTTGAGCGTTGTCACAGTCTCGAGTTGTCTCGCTTCAGGATTCTTTAATGCACTCTAATCTCTGTAGTTAGCATTCAGGAGCTAGATTAGGCCCACTCTCCTCTAATGCTGCAGGTTTGAACTCAAACTCTTCCAATAGCATTATCAATGCCATTCCTGTGTTTCTCATACTTCTCTGTGTTCCTTTTTGACAATCTGGAAGCACTGACTCTGGATGCTCTGAACCAGGTGATAGCCGAGCATGAGCACCATCATCAGAAAGGACCAGTGGGTAGGGAAATTACTACTTTTCATCTGCGACTCTGCGATGAGGTGAGGTGAGTTTCAGCAAACGTGCCATAAAGTCCTCAGGGTTCTTTTCTTGTGAGAAAGCGGTGATATGAGTACAGCAGGTTTATCATTGGTTCTCCTCTGGATAAAGCCCATTTCATTCAGAAGAAGGAAGAGCATTTGGACTCTTTTGCTTGTTCACCATAGACAATCCTACAAGTAACTTGCAAAATCAATGGCTTACATTGCCTCAAATTCTGGTGCTTTCAGGTCTGCGGCCCCACTTGTCAGATAAACCACTCATCCACACGTTCTCAGAGTCTGCTGGTCTGTTCTCTAGAGGCGTGAGAGGGTAACTCATTTTCAGCGCATTGTCGTCTGTCAGAACAAACACAACGCTGCGTGAGCATTTTTCACATATGGAGGCCACAAACCACAGAGCAACACACTCCTGAACACTGACTTCTCTTTTTTTTGAAGTGCCATACGTGCATACTTATTTCCATCTCATACATCTCGTTCACATTTCCCTGGCTAGCATGTTTTCAATCATTGACTTCAGGTACTCCCACTTAAACCATGCTCGGCTTTAGTGATGTAGCTGCAGATGTACATATTACAGGAGTAGCGGTGAGAATGAACTGAATGTCAAGAATTAGCATCAGCCTTCCAAGAAGATGGCGGTGTAACAATTCACCCAAAAGCATCTTTTGGGATCTCTCACCCATATGCAACAGCACTGGATTTGGTCGTCAGCTCTAGACGCCGAAGATATTCTGTAGCAATTGAGCTCACTCCAGGGGGCAAGTTGTTCCAAAGATCCGGTTAGCATTTTCAGATTCTTTAAACAAAGATTTCACTTTTGTAGAGTTTGACTTTTGCGGTGTTGGCTGCACTCTGATCTTCAGTCTCTAAGGATCTCAGTATCATGGTTTGTGGGCAAGGTTGTTTAGGAAAGCCAAAGCGACAACTGCTTTTCCAGGATGTTTTCACACACGTCTTGAGTGCTTTTGCTGTGCATCACAGACTTGATTTACTTTTTATACAGATCCAGGTTCTGAGTCTGGATTGGGCAGTTGAGCTGTAATGTATTTGTCAACAAAGTCACAAAATCTCCATGATCACTGTCTTCCTCAAACACAGGTGCAACTTCGACCCAAACCGAGACAATGAATGTGTGGACTGCCACTGTGCTGAAAATCCAAAGCGGTAAAAGTAGTGTATGACTTTTCCAATGGGTTCAGCTGGTGACAAAAGCAAATCTCTAGAACAGAGCCTCAACACGTTTGTCAAACACTCTAGCATCGTTGTCGCGGGATTGTAGCTTGTATGTATGTCACACTTGGAAGACTGTTCGAGCTCATCAAAAATTCACACGTTCTCCTTGTTGAGCCTTATTGGCTATGTGTTATACTCAACGCATCTCTGCAGCAGAAAATGTACAAAAAGAAGGTGGGAGTTCCCAACTGTCTGATCTCCTTAAAGAGATCTTTACAGTAGTTTCCCAGTGTGCTGGAGTGCCTCAGGTGGAGTCCTTAAATCTGGTGACATATCTATTACGCACAAGTCTTTCAACTTCCTCTGTCTTGCAACATTGCATTAGTTATTCTGCGACCATCTCTAGTAAGAAGAATGACAACTTCTGTAACTGTATCCTCTGTGCTGGAGGCTAGCCTGGTGTATCTCAGTTACAAACTGTGCAAAAGAACAAGTAGTTTTGGAATCTCTGGCAAAGCGATCATCAACACAAGAAAGCCTCGTTTTGAAGCTAACTGGAAGGCGTTAACCTGATAGGTCTGTTTTCATCCCAGAGTGTTTTCACCAGTGGGGAAACTGAACAGGAAAGCCAGCCAGCCTCAAGATGAGGTGTTTTGAAAAAGCTGACTGGTTTGTTTCCTTCAGCCAGGACAATTGAGTAGATTCCTTTACTGAAGCTCAAGATCTCCTCTGCATAGTCACAGGGCTGCAAACAAGACTCATGACACAACGCCACCATTAGGTTCATCACCTTCTTGTTCTTTATCATGTGACTGCTGCTGTGGTTGATGGTCATCACCGAACTGACCGTCAACAAAGAAATCTGTTCAACGATTTCAGGATCAGTTACTGCTTTACAAAGCGCGTTGTTCTCCAGCGTCAATTTCAATGAGATCCTCAGCATACGTAATCATTTATCATCCCATTTTGTCCTCCTCATCAGTAATGTCATCCTCACCTTCATCCAAGGTGTTGGATCACATAGCTCCAGCTTCATCTCTGATAGTTAAATAGGTCGTACTGTGGATGAATCACTTGGGTTTAAGCAAAGCTCTCACAAGTTTAGAGCAGGATTGCAGTTTGGAAGAGACTTGAGTGACCTTTGAAACACACAATCTGTATGTAGTTTCCACTCTCATCACTTGAGATTCACTTCTCAGTCTGGTCAGAAGCATTGACTGTTTCTGGACTTCAGAGGAACTGAAACAACGTTACCTTGAGGCAGCTCTTTGGTGACCTTTGGGAAGAGGGATGATCTTTGCCAAGCATTCCATGCACTTAGCAGCCAGATGTCTTTCAAGATGTTCAAATCTTTAAAAACAGGTGGAATATCTGCAAGCTGTAAGTTGTTAACTATTGCAGAAGGACATTCTACCATTTCTAAGGTGATCATGACCAGTATGACCAGATCCACTCTCGCTTTCTCTCATGGGTAGTGTGCAATGTTGAGTATGGCATTCATCATTGCAAACATGAACAAACTCACCTGTCAGACAAGTTTCAGCAACAAGAGGATTTTTCTGCCAAGTGAGATCTGTTGCAACATTTCACCTGATTGGAGACAATGCTCTGTAACCCAAAACTGTCACAAACATTAGTGGGACCTTTTTTATTTCTGATTGAAAAACTTTGGCAGCTTTACTGATCAGAGTGTCATCAGTTTGGCTTCTGTAGAGTCTCATTATACAGGGGATTATTTTGTCTGTTTAACCATCTGTACTTTCTTCTGATATCAAGCATACACTGCATGCTATTAGACATTCTGCATCCAATGTATTTGTTTCTCATTCGTTGTCTCATAGTTTGTTTTTGCTTAGATCTGAATGAAGGATCATTGGCATAGCTGATGGAGTGAGATAAGACTTTTGAGTTTTATCCTGACATGAGCATTCAGCGTAGCTGGAAGTTATCATGGGATGCTGTCTCAACAAGCCAGTGTCTCTTTACTATATGATTGCTCAGCAACTATTTCAACCGTAGTGTCTTGACTATAGTTATATATATGACTTCTGTTCAGCTTAAAGCCAGTGTCTTGACTGTATCTGATTCTTATGTAAAGTTTCGTTTTAGCTTTGGAAGGGTAAGAGTCCTAGCCGATGGCGAGCAGTTGTTTATCAATCTTTCTTTTTCTGCAGTCAACATTTTGCCTGTAACGATGTAGTTTCATTGGATTTTTTCTGTTTCTTAACATTTTCATCTTTAGCATATCTTTCTCTGCGTAACATATTTTTAACCATCTCTTTAATTTTCTGCCTTCTGTTTCTTTCATCCTTTTTGTCTCTGTTCTTCTTCAAAGCCGTCAGTCTTCTTTTAATCTTTCTGCCTTTGAAGTTTGTATATTTTATTAGATCGAATTCATTAGTATCTGATGTCATATCAGCACAAGGTATGGACTCTGTAACTTGAACATGATGGCAACTACATTTCAGACATTTAAAGTCAACCTCTGTTTTTACTGGGCACACTGTGATGATGGTCCTGCTCTTTCACATGGCCATCATCAAGCATCACTGGACTACACATGTGGCACATTTTCATCTACACACAGTTCATCCACACTTTGAAAAAGTGTGAGGCATCAACTCATATGGAGAGTTTGGACTGGCCTCCAAACAAGCTGAAAAGCTGTGACAATCTTTCTGATCGACTTCACTGGGGTGATGAAGGTGTCTGTGGGCAGCTGTTCCATATTACCTGTACCCCATGGGCCAAGGTAAACCATCAGGGCGTCAGTGAGGGTCAAAAAAAATATGCTTTCCATCTTGGTCTCTTAGAATATATTGCTGCACTGAGAAATACATGATCATCAGAAGCGTAGTTCAGAGGCAGGCGGGTGGGACGGGTCTGAAGGCAAGCACTACAGTCTGTTTGAAGTTTAGGGAAAGCTCCATCATCTGTAAACATTCCAATCATTGATTCACACTTTGTCATTATCTTTAATTTGCTGGGTTGTAGGCCCCAAAAAACAATCTCAAGGGGAAGCTCTTCAGTGTCCAGGTGGACAAGAAACTGCTCGTTTATCTGCAATCAGTTGATTCCATAACAGAGTGTGCTTTGTTATGGCCTCCATCTAGAACAAGATCAAGGTCTGCACTTCTGAGGTGTCTCAACTCTTGAAGGAAAGCAAGACCTGTCAGAGGGATTACAAATGCACGAACTGTTCTTAGAATCAGCATATTTCCAGTGGGCCCTGACTACGAGATGCCCTTTGTGTCACATTGCATTTAAAATTCAGGGTTTATTTACTTCTCTGTTTGTCTACTGAGGGTGGAGTACTCACTGTATTTGTTTGTTCTGAGTTCTGTGAGCCTCACTGTTTTTTTTTCAGATGCTGTTGACTGTAGAAAATCATCAAACTTTTCCCTTAGCGATATTTTTGCAGCTTGAGATCTCTGTTGTATAGAGACATGGTTTCTACAGATCACAGGTTTTTGTCAAAGGTCAGGTCAGAAGGTCAGGTATGTTTGTGGTTTTTTCAAAATGTTGCAATGTGACCAGAGTTTTGTATTGTTCAAAGTGTTTTTTTGAAAGGTTTGTTTCAATTCTCAAGGTTTTCTTTCTCAAGGTTTTCTTTCTCACAGGCCCGGACCACAGGCGCAAACAAGGCCAAAATATGAAATAAGAGAGAAAAAGTCCAGCGGAAGCAGAACAGGACCGGATGACAAGAGAAGGTTGGGGACTGGACCTACGGCCCAAATCAGATCCACAGCTTGGGAAATAAAGGATGAGGGGAGACAAAAGTCAGAGCAGGATGGATGTCAGGGGTTTCAGGCCCAGAGCAATATTGCTGAAAACAAGGCTGTAGAGTGAAATACAGTTAGAGAGAACAAGGCAGAGACAAAAGACAGAGCAGGACGGATGACAGAAGGGTTGGGGTGTTGGGACAACTTCGGCTTAAGTCTTACAGTGTGAGAGATAAGAGAAAAAAATAATTAATTTTCTTAAATGATAATTCTGTATGGTTATTGCATGACTTGATATTGAAGTACATTATTAATGACTGTAAACATGTATGGCTACAAAACAAGCGTAACAAGAATTTAACAATAGCACAACAATCAATGTAATTGTAATTTTAGCAAAGAGATGTTTAAATTAACTTCATATTTAAAATCATGATTTGAATTTAACATTCAATATTATGGTGGACTTCAATCATCTATCATAATGCAGTTAGAAAAAGCCCTTTCAGACTGCAAGAGTTGTACACTAATGTGGGATTGATAATTATTTTGAATATAATAACTTTGAGTGGCTAATTTGAGCAGCTAAAGCTGCTAGAAAAAGTGACACTGACAAACATCACAGCACAATGCCAGCCCCAACCAGCAGCCATTTTGACATGTCATAACAGGAGAAGACAGTTATAATTTAGAACATTAAGTATGACCAGGTAAAAGTCACACTGGCTCACTGGAGTTGCTATGACACTAAATGAAATTAATATCATTTCTTTTTAATAGTAAGGCCACATCAGTGTGCACCCTGATATGACACAACAAAATGGCTACAATCATCCTAGGCTATAGCAGTGAGAGATTAGCTAGTGCCAAAATGTATATTGTGGCTTAATGCCACAGGCTAACAGCTAAAGCTGCTAGTGAGAAAGAAGTGACACCCAGACAAGCATCAGAGCCACGATGCCCTTTAACCATCAGCCATTTTTGACATGTCATTGCAGGAGAAGACAGTTATAATCTGAAACATTAATTTATGACCCAAAGGTAGAGTCCACACTGACTCACTGGAGTTGCTATGACATTTCTTTTTTAATAGTAAAGCCATGCCAGTGTACACCTTGATATAATATGACAAAATGGCTGCAATTAAAAGTGCTAATAAGCCTAGGCAATAACTAAGGATTGAAAGCTGGTCTCTATCTAACACTTTATGTGCAGTTAACAGCACATGACAGATTCACTTTTTATTTTTCAGCTTCACGGTGATGTACCAGTAACTGACTGACACAGTGAAAAAGACAACAGCCAAGCTCAGGGATCATAGAGATTTGGCTGCTGTTTGATTGACATGCCCCTTGCCCACGCTACTACCCAAAGGCTTACCTTCCAGCCAATCACTGAAGCGGTAGCAACAGTACAGTAACCTTCAGCCAATCACGAAGCGCGGCAACACAACAGTACAGTGACTTTGATAACTATAGAGGATTAAGCTGGTCTCTATCTGACACTTTATTGCAGTTAACAACATGACAGATTCACTTTTTATCTTCCAGCTCCCTGGTTGTGTCCTAGTAAGTGGACAGTGAGACAGTGAACAAGACAGCACTTCTTATTTGGTGGGAAACTTGTTAAGACTCTTTTTATGCTGACTAACCTGCTAACGTTAGCATTAAAGGCCGTTAGCAGCATTGCTAACGTTAACTGACAAAGTACAAAAAGAAATGCTAGCTTTGAGGACTATATCCTCCTTAATTGTAAAGCACATGAGCTATCACAGCATTTTTCGTGTTACTTTCAAAGCACTTAAGCTGTGTGTTTAAGTCATTTATGCCACTCATTTACTGTTAAGAGTTATCAATGAGAGACCCGACTTACCTCTCAGAGAGTCGGAGCAGAAGTAGGCGGGAGTCAGCGGTGGCCTTAGCTGAATTACAGTTGGGGCGTTCAAAGACATTGGGAGAATTGAGGCACTCCAGGATTGTCAGTGACCAGGGCTAACATTACTGTCTTTAAGAGGCTGTAGAGAGGCTATAATGTCAAAACCAGTGAAGCTACTGCAACCATATGAAAGTAGGGATAGGTAGACTTCCACATTTGCCACTATCATTATGTAATATTTACTTATTATCATTCTTTTATTATTATTATTATTATTATTGTATTGTGTGTTGTTGTTATAGCTTAACCTGTTGGATAATCCCAGCTTCAGTCAGCGTTACATCCACAAGACTAGAGAGTCTAAGAACATTCTGAGGATTTACTGTGTGGCACCAAAAAGCAGTTTCCAATCACAGATGCCCCTCAAAGTGCTGCAAAACTTTATGAGGCAGAAGGGACCACAGGAATGGGCATTTTATACTTCCATTATTATTCAACAGTGATGAACAGAGGATGTGGAATAATGTGGGATTTTTATTAAAAAGATGAGGAGGCTACTCTGATATTAAGAAGATTTAATGTTTATGAATAAAGTGGAGAAATACTAAGATAAAAGAAAAAATATATAATATTTGAATTTGAGGCTAAACAAATCTGCTAATGCTGAGTTACATGTGTTTTGATGAAATACAGAAATATGAACAGTTTGTAAATAAATGCTTATGAATCTTAATTTTTGTGGAATTTACATTTAAAAAGTAGAGTTATGAAAATATTTAATTATTTAAGTTCAGATAGTTTGATTATATGAATTTCATGAATGCTAATGCTGGACTGAATGTTTTGGGAAGGTGGAGTAAGATAAATGTTGAAAAAAATTGTGAATAGAGAATGAATTGTATAATTTTTAATTTGAAAATAACAGCCTAAGCCTTTTATGAATAACTTGGAGGTTGAATGTTTGAATGAGAATAGTTGTATGAATAGAAACTTTGAAAGTAAAGCTAAAGTAAGCTGCTGAATGCTGGGTTGAATGTTTGAATGAGAATAGATTGTATGAATAAAGCTTTGAAATAAAACTCAATAAACTGCAGTCTCTTTAGTTTGAATGCTTGTGAAGTATGAAGGTTAAACCAGAATGGTCATTGAAAAATTATGGATACGTATAATCACCGTTTGAATTTAAAAAGCTGAATGAGTAAAAATGTTTGAATCTTATTCAAGAAGTTGAATGTTAAATGTGTGCCTGTTAGGATGTGCTTCTTTGCATTCAGACACACCTTGAAACGCACTTTCATTGCGTACCTGTCTCCCAAATCATGTTGCAATCAAACACACCCAACCTGCGCACTACGATGGTACCTAGTTTGTTCCTGTGAAGGCTCAACGTCAAAATTCGGGACTTTTATTTTGAAAAGGACAGTCATAGACACCTTCCTGTGTGAGCGGTTTACCCGCTAGGTTTTGACCTGGGTGTTCTTGCTGGCCACACCATGACTTGGGCCCCCTTGGGCTGGGCCCCTTTAAAAAAGTCTAGACACGCCTGTTGTGTGTGATTGATGATGTCATGCACTCTCTGTATCATGAGCATTGATCGATCAAGAAGCCTGTATATAAGCCTTGGGCAGATCCTTAGAGGTCCAGCTGCCAAGGCTGGGCCGTTTCCATGCGATGGCCCCTCCCTTCTCACTCCTCTCCTGCACCCAGACTCTGTCTCCTTTACTGCCCTGGGCTGCCATTCATTTGAACACTAGGTCAGACCCTGCTAGAGCACTCCTCTATAAATAACTCAGGCTAGTGAGTGGCTTTGGGGTTTTGGACATTGCGTGAAGCGGCAAGAAAGAAGAATCGCGTAGAATTCATGGCGATTTCATGTCTAGCCACTCAGAAAGGCGTGACAGCGGCAGGTTATAAACACAAGAGGTTTCTCTCTGCACACTCCTTGCACCATACAAAATTGCTTGTTGCGGTCTATGGAGGGATTTGGAGGTGCAGCTAATTGAAGGTCTGGGCCAAAACTATAAACCTCACAGACCGAGAGACATAAACTCTGATGGGACAAGATTTCCAACGTTTTGATGTAAAAATTATGTCCGTGGGGTGTCGTAGCCCTCATCACTTGATTTAAAATATTTTTTCAAAACTGGCTGAATACACTCTCCTCTAGTTATTGTAGTTCTCCCCACTCTGGAGTACACATAATAGACACCCATGTTAAGACAGATTTTTGAAAGATTTTCATGGTCTGAGATATGATGAAATTGTGAATGAACCATTACATTTTTAGTTGAAGATGAATTATGAATATGTAGCCAGGAAAATTTAGCGTTTGAAAAGTTAGATAAGTTTCTAAGTGAAAGTATGGAAGGAGTTATGAAGGTTTTGTTGGTTGAAAGAATTTTTGAAGTTTGGAAGCTCTCCCCATTCATTTCCAATGGGGAAAAATTTTGAATTATTGTTAATAATTTTGAAGTATGAAGGTTCACGGTTATGAAAATACAAGCACACCATTTCCCATTAGAGGCGTTTTGAAGTTCGTTTGAAGTTTCTGGCTTGAAACTGTGTGGGAGGAAAGAAAAAGTGGGGAAGAATAATAATAATAAAGTAGGAGAGACATAGGTGTGAATGCTGGGCATTCACCAACTAGAGAACAATTGCTGGAAAGTGCGGGGTGTGATCTTACAGCTGAAACTAACCTTTGCCAGATACTAATACTGGGTTGAATGTATGAATAAAGGAAATGAATTGTATGAATTAGAAATTTTGAAAATAAGCTGAAGCCAAACTATACAGATGCTGGAGTTTGAGATGTTTGAATGAGAATGGTGTATGAATGAGAAATTTTTTTGAAAACTAAAGCCTAAACAAACTGCTGAACGCTGGGTTGAATGTAGTAATATGAAGGTTAAGTAGAATGAATGTTGAAAAATTATGATTGTATAATTCATGAATGTGAATTTAAAGTTGAATGTTGAAAATATATGAATTTATAATTAGTTTGAAGAGCATTAAAAGTTGAATGAACCCAAACTATGTAATATTTTAGTTTTAATAATATTTGTATTTAAGTAGGCAGTACTTGTTAAAACCCTATGTGTGTGTTCCTGCTTTGACCTCAAAGGCCTCATCATGTCACCATAGTTTAACAGAAACTCCTGCTAAGTGTTGTGCTTACAGACCTTACCTTACCTCTCATTTGTCCTCCTCTTCTGTCTTGTTGTCTTCTTCTTCACTGATTCACTGTCGATTCAGCATCTTTACTGTGGCTTCTCTCTTAATAATTCAACCAGCAGCCTCATCAGCTAATCTACAGTAGAAATCTCAGCACTAAAAATCATGAACCTTTAACTCATTTACAAACTAATACACATGAATATAAATATCCAAGGTGAGCTGCTTCAATTAAAGTGTTATTATTCAAACAATTATTACCATAAGCAGTTCCCTTCCAGATAGATCAGACAGGCAATGTTGCTTTATTGTAATCATTTAATTGCAGAGAACAGGTGAAGCTTCAAATCTTCAGTATCAAGCATCATCAGCCTTAGACCCTCAAAGCATGTCAGGAAAAACTCCCACGAAACCTCCTTGAGGAAAAAAAGGAGGAAACCTTTAGGTAGGCCAAGGTCTAAGAGGATCCCTACCAGGGCGGCTGAGCATGCAGTCTTTGTAAAGTTCAGGAGAAGATCCTGTCTCCACCACAGGAAAGATTGCTGCCATTTCATTCAGTGAATCCCAACAGGAGCAAACAGGAAGCAGCTGGGTTGAGTTGAACTCTCTGTGGTGCTGAAGACTGTCTGAAGCCAGGCTTTGCTGTAAACAAGATGATAGGTGTCATAACAAAGCGAAACAACAATCACTCACTAACACATAACATGTTAGTGTTTTATTTCCATCCCTTGTGTTTTGCTCCAGTTCAAATGTTGTAAACAGTAAATATTACACACTGTGTCACCCTGTAACCATCTGAAGTCAAGCTACTTACAGTTAGTTTGAGTCCAGCTGAAGAATCACACAGCTGCTCTGCCTCTGATGCTCTGGTCTGTGGTCCACGTGGTTCTGGTCCACATGGTTCAGGTCCTGCAGTCCTGTGGTCCTCGTGGTTCTGGTCCACATGGTTCTAGTTCTGTGATGAGGACAGGAGACAGAATTGTAACAGCAGTGATGCAGATGGACATCCTTCCACAATAGTTTGCTGTGTGAACATGTTTTCTGTTTATTGACAGTTTAAAGAGTCATGCTGAACCACTAAGGTGGTCTGACAGAAAAACACAGTCAATACCAGGTCCAGGTCCAGAGATTTGTTCAGTGGAGACGTAGAGTCCCAGTGCTGCTGGAGTCCCTTTCATCTCTGATTGCCAGGGATGGAAGGCACTGAGAGCACAAACACAAAACAAAGGTTATGACAGGTGTCCTTCCTGACAGTCAGTACAAGTGCACATGTGTTATTATTTCAGCTATGCATAAAGTATGGATTGTAAGTTCACTTACAGAATGACTGGGTCAGCTCCAGGTCCACACCGGCTGTCTGGTTGTCCTGTTGTCCAGGCTCCCTCTGTCAGCATGGCCTCGCTTCAGTCACATGGATGTGCCTTCACCTTTCAGTAGGAACTCTGACAGAGCAGAGGAAGGCAGAGATGACATGAACTGGTCAGAATGGAGTGTATCACTGGAAGTCACTTGCAGCATTGAAATAATTAAACAGTAGATACCAGGCACAGGAGCAGGGGTTTGAAGCAGAGGCCTCTCGGTGTGGTGTCTCCCGTGGCCCAGGCACATGGATCTTTGGAGTCCAGCAGTGAGAACTGTGCTGCTGGACCTGTTGGCTAAAGGTGTTTGCTCACATAGAGAAAAGAAACAGTTAGACAAACACATAGACAGTGATCAGCATGTTTACCTCCTCAATGAACAGAGAAATAACATACATTGCTTCATGTTACTTACCACTTGTGTGCCTGGGCCCAGCTCAACTAAGAGTAATTTAATTTGTTGTGAATTTAATATAAACATAATGCTCTGAAAATATAACCTTGTACAAAACAATGCTCTGTAAATATAATGTTCTGTAAATATAATGCTCTGTACATATAATGTTCTGTAAATATAATCTCTGTACAAAATAATGTTCTGTAAATATAATGCTCTGTAAATATAATGTTCTGTAAATATAATGCTCTGTACATATAATGTTCTGTAAATATAATGCTCTGTACATATAATGCTCTGTAAAATTCTTAGTTCCTCACAAAGTATTTGCCACTCAATAAAAAGGAAGATAAAAATCTCCCTTTTCATCCTATCTGTAAACACGGACATCTAGTTTTGTCGGAAGGATGTCCCTCCATCCCTGCCAGCCTCTGGGGGCTGGAGCAGCCAGGACCAGATGTTATAGCCTGGCTGCAGGCTGATCCCCCCTTATATATGTTGGCCTTTAAAAGTGTTTGTTGACACAAAGTAGAGAATCTGTTAGAAAAACACATGGACGTGATCAGCCTGTTTCGTTTTCAATGACCAGAGAAATAAACACTACATTCTTATGTTTTTCACTTGTGTACGGCCCAGCTCAACT